>JALKBU010000525.1:0-35332 GCA_023091735.1 Trichomonas tenax
TATATCGATAAATAAACAATATCATAATATGAGGAATAGACATGTTTTATATTAAGCCGGAGGCTGAACAAATGAATCCGAGCATGGGAGGCGTTATAAGTCATTTTCCGAAAATGAACGATTTTTTTGGTACTGCCATAAAACATTGAAAAGATGTTGTGAGCGATTATAATCTCTAAGATAGCATATAAAATTTATAAAACAAATATATATAGGAATAGTTAATCAAATTTGGTGTCATTGCGTTCCACAACAACCCCAAGGTCTATATTGTCTGAAATGTCTTCTGGTGGCTTGTATTTCGATTTATCAGGGACGTCATCTGATTTCGTCTTCTTATTCTTATTCTTTCCATAAACACTCATCGCAATTCCAGACCCGATGCAAACAATGGAAATAAGATGATACCTGGTGAACTTCTTATCAGAGAAGAGCAGAAAAGAGAGGTAAACAGTGAACGCCTTTCTGAGAGATGTAACCATGACAGTTACAACAGATCCAAATGTATTAATGAGAAGATAAATGAATTGAATTCCTAGTGCACCTAATGTTGAGAAAAGAAAGATCTGAAAAATGAGGGAAGGTTCAGCGCAACATCTCTGGAAGCCAGCCATGAGCTGTCCAGCAGGAATTGACGTCAATCCTATCATAATAGAGCCTATCAAGTAAACAACTGCAACAACTTCATCTTGTGGTGCCTGATAAGTGGAAAACGCTTTCTCTTCAAGATTCGAAGCGAATGCATCGCAAAACAATGAAGCAATCACTGATATAAGTCCGATTGTATCGAATTTATTGTGAACTTTTTTATCACTCATCGAAATACCAACAAGCCCCGCGACAATTAGAAATACGGACAAGATTTCTATAAAGTTGAACCGCTTTTTCAAGAAAAAATAGCTTCCAAGCATTACAGGAATCAATTTAGACGAGCGAAAGAGTACTTGAGTGGGGTAACTGATGCGCTCCAGTGAGTAGTTGGAGAGAGCCATTGAGCCAACTAGCGCGAGCGCGGTGACGAAGTAAAACCAAAATGGAGCGTGAAGTTTTGTCTTTTTGAGCATCAAATCTACGAAGAACTTGAATGATATGGATGAATATCCGAAGAATTGAACGAAAGTGAGAAACAAAGATTCCTTCAATTTGTATTTTCCGAAAATCGCTTCATGTGTGTATCCTTGTGCAATGAAAGAGCCGAAAATCCCAACGACGCCGATAGCGAGGATAAACCATTTCGGCAGGAAAGATATGTTAATGCCGAAAAGGTCTATCCGCTTGTCCATCTTGGCAAGCGCAATTTTTTTTACAAATGCGGCCAATCCTAGATTTGCATTTTTTGATGATATTTAGATTCTCTATATGCTGTTTGTGAATGGATCTTTAAATAAAAAAGATTTATCCCCAAACACAATGTTACATTACAAAAACTCAATTTCTTACATGACAAAATTTCGGTTCGTTGTCATAAACGCTCATTTCAAAAGGCTTTACATGACAGAATTTGGGATTATAGTCATAAACCACTATTTTATTTTAATTAACGATGACCACGTTAACTGAGCTAAAAGTCAAGAAAATCAGTGATATAGAAATCCCAGAATGCTTCAGTGTACCGATTGATGGAAAGAGATCTCTGACAATAAATCAACTCGAAAAGGAACAAATCAAAAAAAATGTTTGCAGAATTGTGTCAGAAACTGGATCAAAATACTATTGATATTAAGGGTGCACTGAAAACGATATGACACCTTCTCAAAAAATAGCCTTATCGATTTTTGATGGTTCTTGTAGGGTTTTTTGTTCAAGAAAAAACATCAAAATTTCGGAGAAAATTAAACATGGCTCAAATCAACGGGCTTCATCAGTGCAATAAGGATCTGTGCATTTCTCCGTCAGAAAGCAACTTCTCAAGATTAATCGATCATATAAGTTCATTTTCTCTTCGAAACATCCTTATTTAAAACGTGTTTTTATATAATTCGTTACAATAGTATGTCATCGTTTATCAATAGCCGAGATGCAATTTTGAATTGAACATTTGACAACATTTCCGCATAAAAAGCAACAACAGCATTGAATATCAGATCCTACACAATCATAATTAACCGATTGTAATGCATATTTCTTGATAAAAAAAAACAAATTATAATATTGTTTCACTCAATATCCTAATTCATCATTACCATAAATTATCTATATTATGGTAGATCAATGATTTCTGGTATGCATGATTTCAAAAATCAGAAAATATTGTTTTAAAAAATGTAATACGGTAAACTAGAGATTAGTGCGTTTGCACAATATTTAACTCTCACTAGTTTTGTGTTGTTTTGTATCTGTTTACTCGAAGACAAGATGAATTACTGATGAAAAAAATCAAATTTTGGTATTTATATGAAATTTGAGAATATAATACTACTATTCTGTTGAGATAAGACTTAATTAATTAATTTTTTTTTCTATTTTAGATATATTTAAATTTTTCATATTTTGTATTATTCTAACATCATGTATTTTGTACATGAATATATCAAATTAAGATCACCGGTATTGCGATTATCTTATTCATGCTAGTTCTTGATAAGAATCGAAAATGGGAAAGATATTAATTCAAGTAGAATTAAAATAGTTCATCCATAATTCTTGTTGATCAATCGCATTTATTAATCTTCATTATCATAACTGATTATTCAATCCGATTTGATCATCAAAATTAAATCGAATCAATTATTCACTTTTGAAAATCATTATAATGATACACAATCAATCATACTCATTTTCTCATCGTTTTTATATACTGTATATCAATCTTTTTTAATCATCTTTATGATATATAATCAATTATTCGCATTTTATCATCATTATGATATAGGTCACCATTATCAATTGCCATCAAAAATAATTCTCTCGAAATCATTCAATCTTTAGTTAAGCACGGAGCTGATGTCAACATGAAAGTAATAACTCATTCGCATTTTATCATCATTATGATATAATATCAGTCATTCACATTTTATCATCGTTATGATATGACTCTCCTTTATCAATTGCCATAGAAATGAAGTCTCTCGAAATCGTTCAATATCTAGTTGAGAATGGAGCTGATGTCAATATGAAATTAATAAATCATTCACATTTTGTCATCATGTTAATATGCAATCAATCAGTCACATTTGATCATCACTATGATATGAATCTCCTTTATCAATTGCCATTAAAAAGAATTGCCTTGAAATCCTTCAATTTATAAAATCCAGGGGTGCCATTGAATAAAAGTTCTTATATATTAACGTAATCTAATTACGCGTTTGATCAAATTAGAGTGATTTATTATAATCTTGTTAATTATTGAATACGATATTTCATAATTATAATTCCTGCAGCGTGGCATTTGACTTGGTAATAATGACCTAGTAATGTCAGATGAGATCGATTAACATGAATGACATATAAAGAAGTTATCCAGAAAAAAAATAAAGCTCAAAAATCATGTTAGGTAGTTGATATTTTCGAGGAATTTTTCAAAACTGATACAACTAAGCCGTAAGCAGGTCTTTTAAAAGAAATCAGTCTCTTTCTGGAGATAATCTACTTGACATTAAGGTTCTGACATCTGAATTGCCACATGAAGCTAGATTAAAATTTACACGTCAAAATTGCAAAATGTTTATCGGCGAAGGGATTCCTCTTTGCCGACATAGATCAACGACAGTGAGCGAGCGCCAGATGAAAGGCAGAGCACCACTGTTTATTTTCTCAGAGGATACGCTCAAAGATATCCCAGAACTTGCCGATAGTCCATTTTTTAGTTTTGACGACTCGTCGGCGAGCTCCGTGGATTTGCCATTCATGCCATACCACAGGTCTACGCCCACAGCGCCGATATTAATAAGACTTTCGCCTGAAGACAACGTTCCGTTATTCAAACGTCCAGTTCAACCTCTCGCAAGCGAAAAAAAGCACGCAATAAAGACACCGGGGACCTTCGAACCTACGCCAAAACCAGAAGGTTTTATGATTCAGCCGTGTGAATTCAGTGAATTATTTTCGACTTTAGTTAATGATCCAAAGATATGTATGGATCCGCAGGAATTAGGTTTTATACCGCAAAAATATTGGACAAATGAAAAAATTTTAATTAGAGATTTGGTTGCAGACTATTTTCGAGAGATTCCGAATGTAAATGCTCGATTTTCACATAAGCTATACAATGCTCTGCAAATCGTGAAGAATGATCCATTCTATTCCTTATTTTTCGGAGTTGAATGGCTAAATGAAACTGTTCTTCGCGTCAATGGACCACTGTTTGCATGCATTCTCGGATTAGATGACTTTAGAACTTCGATATTTGGAAAGAATGGCCAATTAGCAATTCATGGCTTTATTGAGTTAACTGAACAGTCAGCCCTTGCATACTGCGATGCTTCCACACTAGAAGATATAGATTATCAACAAGTTAGAATTCTTTTACACAGTGACGGAATATTCACTGCAAATGCTACAGAAAATGATATATTGAATTGTAGATGGGCACGCGCCAGACGTAGTTTGAAATAATTATAAAAATTGTTTGTATTTTTATGATATTAATAATTGAATTATTTTACAATAATAAAATTAATATTTAATAATACAACAACTACAGTATAGGCATTAACAAACTTATACTCTCGCAGATCTTGGACCAGTTGATGATCTAAGTCCTTTTCTTGTGTCAAGTGGTGGCAAGCATATAGTTGCATCTTCCTTTGAGTCTCCAGCGCTGACATTTGTTGTTCTTGCTGTGACAACTTGTCTTCCAAGTATCGGGCCAGATGTGGCAAGCATCGCTTCCTCCTTCTTCTGTGCTTGGACCTTTCCCCAAACCCTATCGCTGTCTGAGACGAATTCGCCAATCTGCTCAACTTTCTTCTGCTTGTTGACGAGAGCAACTCTACGTCTCTCTCTCCTCTGCTTCAACTGGGCAACTCTGATGGGCGATTGCTGCTCAAAGAACTGCATTTCGCCGCGCTGCCTATGTTGTAACATTCTTAGTGAATTATCATAATCGCGCTGCATTGAGAGATGTGCTTCATACTGCTCTTTAGCTTCAGCGCGTGTAATGATTGCTTGGACTTCTCCCGCTTCTTTGAAGCGGCACTGTTGAACGAGGCGCTTAAATTGCTTACGGAGGTTGATGAGACCGTGGCTCGCTCTGTTGTATTGGCGCTGCTTCTTCTCGCTTGTCCAGTCAGCAACATGAGCTTTGATTTGGGAGTCATGTGTTTTCTGAAGACGCTCGCGTGCTTTGTCTTCGCTTGATATAAGCTCAGACAACATTCGTTCTGTCTCTTTGTCGTAGTTAGCAAGCTCATCATTAACCTCCTTGAGCTGCTGCTTGTACTGCGTGAGAGCTTCACTCTGAGCGTCCTGCTTTTGTTTGTCGAGTTTGCACTTCTGGACGAAATCATATGCGGTGTTGATCCTGTCTGAAATATCGAATTTTTGCTCGGCGACAGCTTCATTGCGCTCTTGTATGAGTGCGGCTAAGAGCTCATCGTATTGTTCATCAACTAAGTTACGAATTGGCTGCTGCTGGAAAGCCATTTGGTGATAATTTTCAATTTCTTCATCAGTAAGAAGTTTTGCTTTTTCTTCCTCTTCAGCCGGCGGCTCTTGAATCTGAGCTTGCAAAACACGCTGTGGGGCGCGTGGTGTGCCCGGAGCTGAAGCTGGAGGATGCGGTCTCGGTGCTCTCTTCGAGGATCCAGAAATTGGTGGGATGAGAGATTCACTCAATGGTTTTATTTCCTCCTGAAGCTCGGATGGCTCGTGTATTTCCTTATTTTCAGATTCGTCAATTGTCATAGCTGGAAGAGAACTGTTGGTATTGGTGAGGCTCTCTGATTCCTCTGAGGCCGATGACGACACTCTGTGCCTTCCAACACACCTGCGTTTCTTTTTACCGCTCTTCGAATCCCTTTCGCTTGTTTCACTCGCAGAAACACTCGGCTTCTCCACCTGTGGCTCAGCATCCTTTTTATCTTCTTTATTTTGAGGAGATTGATTTTGCTCAATCGTTGGTTCTTTGCTCGTTTCGTTTTCTTGCTTGGCGTCCGCGTTTTGCATGATGTCAGTGAGAATCTCTTTGATTTCTGTCTCGTTGTGAGTTGTTTCGGAGATAACGATTTCATTTTGTTCTTTTTTGCGCTCTTCTTGATTGTCACTGCCGAGAAACTTCTCAACCAGCGGGTTTTCTTCGGTTGTTTCGTTGCTGTTTACATTTTTTTGTCCTTCTTGCTCCATTTATAAAAATTAATTTTTTTTTGTTGGAAAACAAAAATTTACACTGATAACAGAAAACAGCGAACAAAGGCTCTCTGTGGACATTCTCGCCAATATTTCACATCAAAATAGCAACAAGTTTTGATTCTATTTTCTAAAATAAATATGGCCTTATTCAAAGAAAAATTGAATACAAAGAGCCCATATTAAATCCAAATAAATGTAAAGGAGCTACTTTACATGACAAATTGGCAAAAATAAACTTTTTCTTCATTTGCCAATTAGAATTTAAATTAGAGTCCAATTTCACAGCTTTGGAACTCTCCTCCAATACTTCTATGCTAAAGACAGCAAATTTCCATAATTGCATAAATTTAAACTTGATCAAAGATTCTAACTCAACAAACAAAGTGTAACTTTTCTCCTCCCTCATGAAAACAGCATACATATAGGCTATATCTTTGAACCAATCTCTTTTATTTAAATGTCAAGAATGAAGGTATATTATTTGAAACAACGTAAAAATTTGTGTTAATTTGCTTTTGCATATTCGATGAATTTCTAATCAATTAAGAGATTATGATGATACTGTTTTTGTCGTCAAATACAAACAATGTAATGATTTTTTTTCGAAGAGAGACAAAATTTGACAATGTAAATATATCTTGCCGCGTAAATATTCGAAGTATTTTATTTAAAATGTGACAATAATCGTTATTGATTAATGACGAGCGAATTGAACGTCCCTGATGAGGTGAAGGAGAAGATCAATCTGAAGCTCGTTGAGAACGGGACAATGGAACAGATCGAAAACGAAATAAAGAAAGCAATGAAAACAGCTGCTAAAGAAATCAGAAATAACAAAGAATTGACAGAGTCAGAGCTTCAATACCACCCTCTTAGCAATCTCAGCGAGAAGGAGACTGAGGCTTTCAAAGCTGTTGTTAAATTCTTTGAAGAGAACGGTCTCAAATTCACATTAGCGACGTTGCTCGAAGAGGGCGTCATCGAGAAACCAGAGGCCCGTTCTATGCTCCCTGTCGCTGAATATCTCACAGCTGTCAAGAAACCAGAAGGTGATAAAGATGACGACAGTGATTCTGATATTGTTGTCGTTCCTGCAAAGCAGGAATAAAAGATTTAAACATGTTCTTACAAAACATAACAATTTATTATAATAATATTAAACATTTGACACTCTTCTAACGATTCCACTGGAAGGACGAACAATCTTCTGTCTGGATGTCTTCGAGCCTGATACTTTCCTCTCCGTCGGCATATCGGCCGATGAATGGCCAAGAATATCGATGATGTGGTTAAACGTATATTCAATTTCCTCTGATTTTTGCTGTGACTCAGTAACAAGTGTGAAAAGTCGACCATTGAACTGAAGAGGATCGCTTGGTGTGTTAATATAGTCACTGAGCATGTTTGAAATTATATCGCATAAATTCTCAATCTTTTCATTGAGTAATTCGTCACCAAGGATATAGTTCTTGTTTTTGATCTCCTCTTCTTTCATTACAGCGGTCCTATCGAACTGGTCTTGGTTTTCTTTCTTCAATTTTGCAATTTTTTCACCAAAATCTTTGGAATTTTCCTTCATTGTTGTCTTTTTGGCTTCGATTCTGTTTCTTAATGCATCTTTCTCCGTTTTGTGTTTGTCCTGCGCAGCTTGAAGCCTCTCAGCTTGTGGAATTTTCATCTGCTGGAGTTTCTCGTCCTTTTCAGCTTTAGCTTGATCGATTTCAACCTGTGCTTCTTCGAATTTTCCTGCAAACACTGCATTTTCTTCATCTATTTTAGCATTTATTTCGTTTTTGGCACTCTCTATTTCACTCTTTGCGCGCTGTATTTCATCCTTTATCTCTCTGACTGCATCATCATACATTTGATTCAATTGATCACACGAAAACTGGAAAAGCGCTTCTTTCGCTGATATTACTTCTTTCAATTCTTTCTCTTTTGAACCATCAGCCAACACTCTGATTTGCTCTTTGATTTTTTCGCACTCTGCTCTGATTTGGCGCATTCCCCATCCTGTTTCTCTTCTCATTTGCGAGATATTGTCATTCATTGAGTTTTTGCATTCCCTGACAAGTCTGATATGCGTAATGATCTCAAAACCACGCTGATTCGCTTCTGTGTCATAGAGCTGTGATAGGTTATCAATCACCTGTGTTAGTTTTACCTGTAATGCATTGATGCTGTCGTTGAAACTCTTCTTTATTTCTTCCTCATCTGTCGTCATTTTCCTTTTAACTGTTCTGATTGCTTTCTCTGAGTTCATGAGCTCTATGTCTAACTTCTCTGATTGCTCTTGGTTATATTTTTTGATAAAGTCTATTTGCCCGTTAATGTTGTTTAAGTTCGTGAGTAATATATCTTTTTGGCGTGTGAAGAAAGAACTTTCCGCGATGACTTTTGATTTTTCTTTTGGCACTTTGTAGACTTCTTTGAGCTCTTCTCTTCTTTTGCTTACTACTTCGTCGAATGAAGCTTTGACTGCTTTCTCTTTTTCAATGCATTTACTCTTCCTTTCTTTGAGTCTTGAGTTTATATTTTCAAACTTTTGAGTGATTTCGACTTCAGATTTCGATATATTTTCTTTGTTTTTCTGTTTATTGTTCGCGTTTGCATCATTTGTCTGCTTCTGCACATCTTCTAATAGCTGTATTAATATCTTCTTTTGGTCATTAAACTCCCGTCTATATTTCTTCTGTGCTTCCTTTGTTTCATTTGTGTTTGATGTGATTTTGTTTTCTATGTAAGTATTGATTAAAGGCAATATTTCAACAAATACTTTCTGACCTGATTTTGCAGCTGTCTCTAAGTCCATTGAAGCTATCTTTGTGATAAATGCATCTTTCTTTTTCTGTAATGCGTTTATTTGTTCATTGATGAACTTCTTTGATTTATTTAACAAACTTGAACTCGTTTTATGAAGTTCTTCAACTTGAGATTGCGTTTTTGCAAGTTCATCCTGCATCTTTTGTTTTTCCATCTTAATGTCTTTCTCGCTCTCGCGTCTAAGAAGTTTTTCTGTCATCTGTTTGTCTCTTTCATCCATTTTAATTTTGTCTCGCAATTGATTAAGTTGCTGTTTCTGCCTTGATATTTGGGAGTTGATCTGTGTGATTTTCTTGTCCAGAGCAGTCCTATTCATCCTCATTTTCTTCTGGATTTGAAAGACAGCTGATTCAAAATCTGATTTTTCAGAATTTATCGATTTCTTGACATCTCTCATCTGCATGAATAGATCTTTGATTTTGGCTTTAGCGTCTTCTTGCATTCTCTTCTTTGCATTAATAAAACTTTTTGTAGAACTTAATCTCGATTTTAAGACTGAATTATAGTCTTCACGTATGACTTTCACATCCTGCTCTAGTGCCAAAAGCTTATTTCTTGAATCGATTAACTCTGGGAACCTGTCGCGAATATTTTGGCAAATCTTAGCTTGTGTTTCCAGTTTAAGAGATTTACAAAGCTTATTATGTTCGGCAGTGATATTCTTTAAGTTTTCTTTATGTGTTTTATCCATTTCTGCGTTTTTATTTCGATATTCGCGAGTAAAAACTGAAATTTCTTTCTGTAAGATTGTGTTTGACTTCGAATTTTGGGTGTTTATTCCCTTTATATCATTCTCAGTAGAGTCAAGGAACTGTGCAGCCGATTTTAAAGAAAACTTTTCAGCTTGAACAATCTGAGAGCCGAGATCTTTGAGTTCTTTTGACATATTTGCATATTGTTCATTGATGTCGGCGATTTTCTGCGCGTAATCAGCCTTCAATTGCTTGTATTCGGCGCCAAAAATCACGCAACAATCATCTATCTTGTTTCTGCGGTATTCAATAAGCTCATTTTGGCTATTGTCGAGTCTCTTTTCGGCTTTCGTGTTCATACTGTTGAGTTTCTTCTCGAATTTCGTTTTGATAACTTTTCTTTCCGTATTATTGTCTATTATCTCGTTCTTCAGTTCGAACATGACTTTAAACAGCTGAGCGACCTTTTTACACGAATTATATCGAAATATCTCGTCCAGGTCCTCTTGCATTGTTAAACGTTAATTTATTTTTAAAATTTTATTTGGCACTTTTTATTAATTAACCTTTAATATAACCTTTTTAAAATTCTATGAGTTATTCATTTTTGTCACATTTTTAAAAAATTAGATGTTCAAAATTCTTGAGAAATATTTTTCTGACCAATCATTTTTGCTTGACTTATAATACTTATAGCATGTTGGGAAAAATACTATCATAAAATGTTTGCTTTACTGGAGTCGTGAGAGAAAATAAAGCAATAGTAGATTTACTTTCTACATATTATGTAGTGAGCTCGAATTACAAATTACCAATTAAATCAACAAAAAGACAGCAGATGGTATATACATATCATTGTATTCCATTCAGTGATGTGTCGGTAGTATATAAAATGATATTTAAAAATATAGATATTTTCTTATTTTCTATTATGAGTTAAAAATGTATTATTAGAAGACAATTCTGTCCGGCTGTGAGTGCACTTGAATAGCTTAAGCTTGATTGACCAAGAATATAACCAAAAATGGAACGCAAAATTCATAATAAATCCAAACTTTACAAATTATTTCAATTTTAAAAATTTAATATATCATTGCTAACATAATTTCAGTCATATACAGATGATAATTGTCAAAAAATTGATACAAAAAGTGCCTCTAACTGTTTGGTCGGATAACTAAAGGCATCTGTATAAATCGCACATATGTATGAAATTCTAAATTCACCAGTTTTGGTCGCTAAATCCCATAAAAGGGAGTCAATACACTTTTTAAAATAATTTCTCAATAGTATCAATATAATCAAATAAATAATAAAAATATAATAATACGCTTAACTACACGATTAATACACAATATAATACGTCTTGATTAAACAACCCAGCGGAATTTAATTACAAAGCTGGAACGTAGCAAACCTAAGTTTGAGTTGCTCATTCGGCTGGTATGGGTCGTTCATCTTTGTTATCCTAATCGATTTAAGCGGCCCATAGACTCTCTGGTCGATGATAACAGAGAATGGCGGTGATTTTTCTGTTGCCTCGAGCTTCCAGTCAGTTACGAGCTTGGATGTGATCTTGTCAGCAAACTTCGGGCGCCTGTTAGTTTCTGTGAGCTCGAATTTCTTGTTTGTCCACTCCAAGAAGACCCAGTTATCAGATGGCTTGACATTAGAGTCGCCACCGACGTTCCAGACTGAGAGCGATGTGAGCTTCTCCTTCTCCATGACTTCTGTGCCGCGCATGACCTCTGTGACGCTCATCTTGAAGACGCTCTTTGGATGAACCTCTGGAGGCTTAACTAATGTCTGTCCTGCGAAGATATCGCCAAGGTGGATGGATGTCATCCATGGGACGATGATGGTCTTTGTTGGATCGTTGTCTGTAACTAATTCGGCCATCCAAATGTTAACGAGAACAGCATTGCGAGCAAATGTCAAGTAGTGCTGGATTGCGAACTGGATTTGGTTGAGCGGTGATGGATCTGAGAACCAAACGTTGTTTGATGTGTTGCTTGTTCTTTCGATGATGGGTGGGAAATCAGCCGTTGACTCTTCGTTGTGTCTTGGTGCAGTTCCTGCAGCGCCTGTAAACGCACTGCGAACGAATGAGGCGTAAATTGGGTCGCGATGGGCAATCGAATTTGCTAATTCGTTAACTGAGCTGTCATCAATTGGAAGTAAGTAAATTGTGAAGAAAACGCGTGAAAGTTGCTTCGATTTGTCGAGCATTGTGCTAACAAGGCCCTGGAGAACCGATGAAATGATGAGATCGTCGCCAGCGACAAGAATTGGCTGGTTGACAATGGATGTTTCGTCGGCTAATTGTGTGGCGCGGGCAATTGTTGCATCAACGAACGTGCGATTTAAGAGTGCAGGCATCGGTGTCATGAACATGTATGTGTTTGTATCTAGCGGTGTAAGCATTGCAGGGTTTGGCTGGAAATTGAGAGAAAGACGGCACATATTGAGCGGGAAGATTAATGGCTGGAGAGATTTCGAAGAAATTACTTGCTCCGGTGGGATATCCTCCTTAATCTTATATTTTGTCTTAATCGATGTGATAGATTCCTCATCAAACGAAAGTGTGTTGATAATATTAATAAGTCTTTCGATAGAAAGGTCTTTTGTTGTGCGAAGAGTGTTTTGTACGAAGAATTTAGCAAAGTTGATAAAGCATGACTGAATGTTCTGGAATTTTGTAGACAAGGAATAACAATAGTTTGTGAAAATGGAAGCTCTCTGATCAAAGAGGACTGGAATTGCTCCATCGAATGCGACGTTCATCGACGAAATATCTTGAAGGCGCTGGTAGTAAGAGGAGCCTGGATACTGAAGTTCTCTCTTAATTTCAGCTCCTATATCATGGGCCATTCTTGAGACTGGCATCGGCTTCGCCAGGAATGTCACGATGAATGGTAAGCATTGATCAAGATAGACTGTGAATTTGCCTGGGAAACAAGTCAATATAAGCTGAATGAAGTGTAGGATGATGATAGATTCTGTAAAATTAACCGAGCAGTCGAGCTTTGCCTTTAAGTCTGTAAAAAGCGGTTCTGCTTCTTCAAAAGTGGCGTTATTCAAGAACCTCAGCATTTTAAGAATCAAAAGCGTCCTTGTTAACTCGTTGAGTAATTTAGATTTCTGATCCGAAAGGAGTCCATCAATCATATTTCTAAACGTGAGTTTTGTTGTAAGGTAGTATTGAATTTTCGCTAAGACGATTGTAACGTCAGGAATGTTGAAAGAATATATTTTTTCGATGTATGGCGTGAAAGACTCTTTGTTGAAAACATCACCGAACGTAATCGAAATGTTCAGCAAAACTGATAAAATCGAATTCATGTAAGGAGGCGCTGAATACACGTCCTTCGTTTTCGTCTTTTCGATATCTCCAATGCAGAGCGCAAGGAATTGTGATAAAGCTAACTCCGCAAATTTCTGATTTCGCATATTATTCCAAAAGCTTTGGAGAAGACCAGGCGCAATCGAAAAATTTTTGGATTTCATCGCAGAAAATTGTGGCTTCAGTAAAGTTGCCGCAACTTCGCCAATTTTATCCGGCTCTATAATAGGAAGGGAACCGATCTTCAGCATCAATTAAAGTCTGCGGTTTTTGACAAAAAAAACTAAATTAAAGTCTGTGATGTAAACTTCCCTGAGACCGCTGCTAACTGCTGTGGGGTCAGCCAAGCGAACAGCGTTTGTTTTGATAAAAATATTATCTAAAACATCGAATTAGTCGATAATTTTGATATATTTGGACTCTCTAGTGTATTTAAAACCTGTTTCCGAAGGAATTTTTGAGATTCGGGTTTCAATGTAAGGAACGGAAATGAGGATGGATATAGCATGTGGAAGCAATAGGCTATCGGAATATCGCTGAAAATCGAATTTCGGATATTTGTAATTGGGTTGATAAAGAATTTCAAAGATTACGATTATTTTGCTTTAAAATTGTGTGTTGATTATTTTCGCCTCAAATTTATCCCTAATTCAGAGCAACCTTGCGATCACTATTATACTTTATATAGGATTTTTATCAATACTATATTCCAAACATGAGAAAAAAAAAGTTACAGAAAAAGATTGATTTGTCTTTGGTTATTGAATACAGCATTTCTTGGTTTCAGAAATATATAAAATTTTCCTCATTAAATGATAGCTGCCATCCAGTTTTATCATAACAAATTAAAAATTGGACTATTTTCGTGATATGAAAGCCATGGATTTCAATAAAAAATGAAATGGAAAAAGTAAGATTTGAATAACCACATTTGAAAAACTGACATGATGACTTCACTTCACATTTCATATAATTTCATTCTTCATAAATTCTGGATTTGGACTTACTGGCTTTAGGATTATCTGATTTCAACTTCGAATCTGAATTTTACATTGATTGTGAGATTTCTCGGATTTCGCCTCAAAACGGGGAAAAATATGGTTGTTGCAGTTCATTTCTGACCTTGCATAGTCTGATATTAAGCGTTTCATTAGATGATTTCGACTTTACTTTTGGTCACTAATATCAACAGTATACTCCTGAAATTTTGTCCTCTTACCTTCATAAACATCATGATATGCCAATGTTCAACTTATATCGAGAATATTAATGCTTTTTTTATCAATTTGTCTTCGATTGAAAAAAATGATACGTCAACTCTCTAATTCGAACGAAATCAACATTGTTAAATTTTCATTTATCATGTGCACAGCCTATTAAACTTATTTGTGGGGTCTTAAACTTATTTTGGAATAAGTTTATTTGCAATTGAGTTCATTATAATTGAATTTTAACTTCAACACACCTGACAATGTTTTTAATTTTTGAATGTTATATGATCATCAGTAGCTGGAGCTTATTTATTGATTTTGTTTGAATTGATAATATCAATCAAAATGATGCTCTAAAACATCGTTCAAATGCATGCCTGTTGTCTGTATATTACATATCAAAATGATTTTGGACCAATATTTGTATATCCAATCGAAGAAAAAAAACATTTTAAAATACTCTTTCAGAGTTGTATAAAATTAATAACTAGACGCTTGAGAACTTAATCTCAAAGTGCCATGACTTTAATATAATGATTATATTAACATTAAAAAAAATCGTGATTTTGATTGTCTTTCCTTTTCCATTTTATAGTTTTGATTGTGTTCTTTCCAAATATTAAGAGATACATTATAAATTCATGCGGCAGATTATCAAAAAAATGGAAAGTTTCCTAAAAAATGCGTCTTGCTTTTGGTCGAGTGCCAAAGCAAACATTTTGACTGGCGTCGACGTGATTATGGATGACACCGGAATCGATCCCATCAACATATCACCTGAGTTTACTAACACGAATCTAAAGTTTGTTTATTTAATGCAGCGAAGCAATCAAATTATCAACGCTTTGAACAAACTGTGCAAGAGAATGATCAAACTGTCGGAATCCCAGTATAGTCTTGCGATGATGTTCTCGATTATTTACGATAAACCTGATTCAGAATTAGGTGGAACTGCTCAAAAATACCTCGAATGCGCTAGAAAAGTTAAAGACCTCGTTGAGCAGTATGCAAAAATTAAGATTATTACTGATTTAAGATTCCCTGTTGTGAAATTTCACGCAGATGGAAATATTTTGTATAATGTTAGAAACGATATCAAAACTAATTTCTTGATGCACCAGAAATTCTCAAAAGAATACGAAAATCACTATAACAAGAACAGCGATGAATATATTCTTTCAAATTTGCTCAAAAATGTCGAAAATCATTACAAACTTTATACAGATGGAATAGCACACTTCACTGAAAATGTTGACAAGTTAACAAGTCAATTAAAACAAATTGATTCGGAATTAATCACAGTATATTCAATTTTAGAACGCGATTTCATTCAAGCTCTCACTAAGATCTTCTCGTCAATCGATTCATATAATCCAGAGTTTTACGTGACGAATGATATCTTTGTTAACATTTCAGACAATGAAGAAGAAGATCTGAATGTGAAGGTCGCTCTTGACATTGATTGTCCGTCATTAGAACAGTTATAATTAATATTTACAAAAAAAAACAATATTAAAATCATATATTAAGATGTCCAAGGAACGAATGGAATGCAGATAATGGCTGACCATCGACTGTTGGACCACTTTCTTCGACGAGTTTAACAGCTCTTGCTCTGAGATCTTTCAAATGAGCTCTTGAGAATGCGCGAAGGCCGAATGCTACTGACATAAGTTGGTTCTGATCAACGATGTTGCACTGGACTCCTTTTAGAGTTTTTGTGAAATTTTTTGGTTTTGCAGCCTTCATTATATCATTGTTTGTTTTGAGGATTGCAAGGGCAACTCTGAAGATGATTTTCTGTCCCTCAAGGAAGAAAGAGTCCCAAATTCTAACAACAGTTGGAATTGGAAGAGTATTTGAAAATAATGTCAGAATCCAATTGCTAGTAGCTTGAGCCCACTGAAAATTTGCAGCCTTTGCGATCTCTGCTATTTCTGGCTGCCTTTCATTGATTAATATGTTAATCATGCAAATATCAGTTTGATAGTCCTTCATCTCGGGTGTGAAGTATCCCTTTGGTAAATAGTTTTCTACAATTGCAAGTAATAAGTAAAAGGCATGTGTATCATTTTTCATGACAGCAAGACAAACTGCTGCGACAAAGTTCAAAGATTGGCAATAACCAATCTCTGGATGGACAACAGCGAATGCGTAGAGGATTATTTTGAGTGATTCTGGCGAAAAAACCTGAGATCCAGGAAATGTTCTTGGAATATCGACATCAATTGTTCGCTTGATATCTTCTGGAATAACTTCGAACATTTTGGTTGATTCATCCCATAATTCTGGATTACTCGCCATTCTTTCGAAAATTTTGGTAATTTTAGCCCAAATGATAGGTCTTAGTTCATTCGGAATGCCATTTCTCACTTGCTTCTTGAATTTTTTGTCGTCTAACTTGAATTGTTGTGAACCACCTTTTGATTGCGAATATTTAAACCATTCCTGATCGTTTTCAGCGATCTGGTTTGTGATCTTCTCGTAGTATAGCTGCATGTGCGCGTCATCGTATATGCGGCGGAATCCAAAATCGTCGTAGTTTGGATCTCTCGACATAAATAAAAATGATTTGACGATAAAAAATTTTATTGATATCTAACGTTGTTATCGGTGAATTTTTGTCATGTAAAAATGTCAAAAATTTGTATTAGAGTTTGATCTTAACACTGATTTTGAACTTCTTAATATCACCACCCCATATAAATATATCCTTTCTATGCTTTATTGTCATTGCTCGGTGCTGATTCATTGATATTTTATCTCTTTTTCATTCATTTGAGCTTTTTGATAATAACCTTATTTCAAAAATATAACTTTGTCCTTTCACTTAAAATATGTGAATTTTTCTCAGCATATATCATATTCCTCAAAGAAAAAGACGAAATTATTAATTTTTGAAGAATAAAAATATGAATTTCTTAATCAAATATTAAAAATTGTACAAAATCGTTAATAAATTTCGAAATAATTTAATGGAGTTCGCTTATTTTTAAGTGTATTTTCATATTAGAAGTCCTGTTGATTTTAAAGGTTATTTTTTTGTCAATGTCAAATTTTTGTCAAATTCACAAAATGAATTTCGTTTTCCTTTTTATTAATGGAGTCAAATCTAGTTCGATTTGTCCTCTATTTTCATTCGATGCCGATGCGTGTCTCTCAGTATACGGCTGTGGATACTGCCTCGAAACAGCAAAGTGCTATTCTGTTGATTCTCTATCTTACGAAGTTTCTATATGCAAAGATCACGGACAAATGATACTGACAGCCACAAAGGAACTCGGCAGCTGCTTTAATACATTTTCTGATGACGCGTGCTCAAAATGCGTTTCAACGTCAAACTTTGGTAAATGCGGATGGTGCCAATCATTAGGAATTTGCCTGGAAGGAACAGATACACACGCTTTCGAGTACAATTGCAAATCTGAAGATTGGATTTTTAATAGATGGACTTGCAGTCGTTCAATCTGCGCGTCTGCGAAGGATATTGACCACTGTAGGAGGCCCTGCAAGTGGAATGATTACCGCCAGCAGTGCTACTTGCCAAGAAATGTTTCTCTCGATGATAACACAGAAGAAGAAGCAAGACTGGCTCGCAGGGCGGTGTTTTATCAGAGATTAGGATACATGTTTATACTCATGTTTGTAACTTTCATTATCGGTACGATAATGGCATCTTATTGGAGATTCACACGTCCACTCTACGTTGAGTTGAACAATCTCAATTCAGTCAATCTCGACGATTTACCAATTATGGATCAACGTTAGTTTTATTTTAGAAAAATAATATATGATAATTTATTATTTGTCCTTATACTATTAAAGTTTTGTTATTAATTAATGAGGCAATTACTACAATTATATCACTGTGAATCAACTTTGATTAATATAAAATATATTTTTTTAGATACGTCATCCATTTGTAATATATACTATAAAATACATTTTGAGAGCCTTAGCTTTTGAGAAAATTATAATATACCAAAAAAATTATTATTAAATATAAATGATAGAAATAATATATTTAGAGGGAATTCATAAGTTTCATAACCTCATCTCTTGAAAAATTCAATCTTTCAAGAGCAGATTTAACTTTGTTTTCGTCTTTTGCTGCAATAAACGAAGATATTCCCCAATTTTCGAATCCTGCAACAATAAAAGCACAGCCAAGATATTTAAGATATCCCACTTCATCAGGTGAGCTCCAATCAATAGATTGGATGTGTATGTCTATAACGCACTTTGCTATGCTCGTTGACTTCTCTAATTGGCATTGATTCAACAAGCCAGCGAGATCTATTTCGAATAAATGACTCATTCTTATTGCACGACTCCATTGATGTGAATCTAGAGCTTGTTGAATAACAAGTTTTGCTTCTGATTTGTTTATTTTCTGCATCAGCTTCTGCATTCTAAACAGTTTTTGGAAGACTTCTGGTTTTGATTTTAGAAGCATTTCAAGTTTTGCTTTATCAGATAATTTCTCAATGTATTCCACCACATCAAAACCGCATCTTATAAATGTTATTTGGTTCATTGGCTGCAAAGAAGTGATAATATCTGCAACTAGTGACTTCTCTAGATAGTTCAGAACTTTTATGAACGAATAAATGTTTCCTGTTGAAGTTATTGAAGTGAAAAATGATGAAATGAAATCAGCGAAATAAGATGAAAAACGAAATGCGGAGACAAATGCTGCAACAATTTCTGGGTTATGCAGCATTGATGTAGCTAAAGAGATGCTGTATTCAACCTTAGCGAATGGCTCTTTTCCATCTGGTGATATTTGAAGCAATTTTCCATTCGAAGAACCAATTGCGTTATTTGCAATGTGTGCAGAATAATCTGAAAAGAAAACTTCAATACCAGAGAATGTTTGCACAAACAACATAGAAACATCCTTTTCTCTCCATATCAAGATTCCTTTATCAGATATTGTTTTCATTGAAGGAAGTTGGACAACAAGATTATTATCGAATTGAACATAAACAATGTCTATTGCACAAACAACGTTCTTTATCGATTTCCTGAATGTCATATATGTTGCAGTCAATTGTAATTTTTCGTTGTGATGTGTATTAACAACTGCTTCAACGCGCCGTGGAACTTGAATCTGTTCTCCGATGTCGATGCATAAAAGTTTGTTATCAATAAATCCGATCATTCTGTCCTTTCCTGTTGATAAATGAGTGATGTTAAGCAGTGATGGGAACTTGATAACGACTTTGTCATCGCTTAACACTGTGAACTCGTTCGAAGAATAATTGAGTCCAAAATAATAATCGTGAAAATATGCACCAATGTCAAAGCTATATGCATTCTTTTTCTTTATGTCCACGTAAAGCGTCTGACCTAAGTAGTGTCTTTCTGTTGCAAATCTTATTGGATAAATATTTTCCAATTTTTTAATATCGAATATTTTTGAAGAAGTATTGATGTCAAACACTGCATCTGAGTCGAAAAATACATTGTCGTGTATAGAACTAAAAGATAAAGATCTCAAACTATTGTTATAGACAAAATATAATTTTCTTGTGTAATCTGAATAAAACATATCCGAAGACTTTGAAATTTCGATGTAAGTCCTGGAAATTGATATGTGAAGATCTAAAAAGCAAATTACAATTGAACCATCTGAAAATACAACGCAAACTTGTGTATTAGATGGCCAAAATATATACAGTGCTTGCGTTTGACGATAATAGATCCTTTCAATGAACGAAACTAACTGATTTCTAATAGAATATAAACAAATTGATCCATCTTGATAAGATATCGCATAATTCTTGTTATCTGGTGATCTAGTAATGTTTGTAAAGTCTTTTATCGATGTTTCGCTGAATGAAAACGGAGGTTCAGATTTGGTTATATATAATTTACTGTTAAAATTAACAAAGATGTAATCAGACTTATCCATCATACAACTATTGAATACAGAGAATGGCGCTGTGTAGTCAAAGCTAATAATAACTTGAAGATTATCGTTTAAAACATGAATTTTTTGATTTGGCACTAAAATTGAGAATCTATCATTGATGAGAAGGATGGATAAGATGGATGTGTGTATATTTAATGATTTTTTCTGTCTATTACTTAAATCGAATTGATAAACTTCAGTTTTTGTAAATGAGATACAGAATTTATCCTCGTTTTTCCAGACAGGCTTAACAATACTGTTGTATATTTCGTTTTCGTTTTGAAGTCTAAATGAATAAATTATTTGCTGATTTGGCTTTTTAAGATCCAAAACAACAAAACTTGATTTTTTTGCCAGAATCACTCGCGTACAATTAGGACTCAGAGTGCTTTTTCCAGCTTCAATGAAGCTTAAATGTTGAGATAAACGAAAAGGAAAAAGAATTTTTGGAAAATTGTCAACGGCATTTTAAATTTAAATTTTACATGTCAAAAAACTTTTTATCATGATTGACTTCTTCATATTGAGATATATCCTTCTCACTGAGATATATCCCTCTCACTGAGATATATCCTTCTTCACAGTAATAAGCATTATAAAGGATATAAAAATATGCACATTCATATTGTGGAGAATATTTTTTAACTCGCAATGTATTGTATCTTAAGATATTATACATAATTACATTGCGATCTACTTCTTCTCATTGTGAATTTTTTTCTTCTTGTTATGAATTTAACTCGATCGATTTGATTCAACATTGTAATGAGCATATATATGAAAGTCTATTTTACTTACAGTGCCGAAAATGAATATGTTAATTAGGCAAATCATGAAGTATCTTCTCAACAGTTCTTACCAGCTCAATTCCTTGCTCAGAGCCGGTATTTAGTGCTTCAATGATTACTCGAGCATCTTTCATTACTATACTTGATATTTCGAGTAATTGATCTAATATTTGATCATCAGATTGAGTAGATGTATCAATTCTAAAGCATAAAAGACCTCTCGTATCAATTATTGCTTGTTGAATAGAATGCACCGACTTAAATAAGTCTTCGTTATCACTCGGGAATAATCCTCTCAATGTTGAAATGAAGCCGTTGTATGCAGCTTTAAACTTCAAGTAATTTGTGATTTTTGCTGGATCACCGCTCAATAGATTAAAACTCGGCACAATTACAGCAAAAACTAAATGATCACGTATCGCTTTAATGAGTGACATTAGGATTGATATATATCTAAATGAGTTCGTCTTAGTTTTCATAACAACCCAAAGATCTTTCAATGCTTCATCAGTGACAGCAAGTGCATAGAGAAAATGTGTGAGATCGGCAAGGAATGCTTGATGATCTGATGTAACAACCATATCAAGAGGCGGCTGTAATACACATTTTAATGTGAACTTTGGTGACTTAAGTTCTGGAACGATTTTAACTTGATAGCCTAGTTTTCGAATAACAAAGTCTATATTATAAGCTGTGGCATTTGGCATTAACAATCTTCTGCAAATAATCGAAGAATAATCTGAACGCTTCGTAAGTAAAAGGTTCAGGACATCATAATAACTTGGCCATTGCTGCTGCAATCTCTGTGCAAGGAGAACTGACATAACATGCGAAACAACATTGATCCATTGCTCTAATCTATCCAATCCTGGTGGATCTGTTTTATCGAAGAGATCTGGACAATCTGATGTAACATTCACGACAAGAAGAAGTAAATCAGAATTCCTTTTATCGAGGAAATCAGCATTTCCTGATGCTGAATAAACGATCCTGTTATCCTTGAATTCGAATATATCAGGAAGCTTCTGGTGGAAGTATAAAAATCCATCGAGTTGTGCAATGCAAACTTGATGCAAAGAATGCTCAATAACACCAAGTTTTTTGTCAATTGGAGGAGGAGATGTCACAACATTTTCGTGTATCTTGTTTAGCATCTGCAAAGGCTTCAGCGAAATTAATGGTTGAAATATTTTATTTACGTATTTTAATTCGTGTTGAAAAGGCTCCAAATGTGCAGTCAACGCGGTTAATGTAGTGAGTAGATCATCACAAATCTGTGAATCAGCTTCAAGAACTGTTGTTCGATATGAATCTAAATAACTGTCGACAGAATCCAAAATTGCTTGTCTGTACGGATTATCTGTTTGTTCTTCTGTTGCCTCTTCAAGTTTCTTGAAAATTTTCCCAAGTTCTGCAATTCTTGATATCAAAGCACCTGAACCAGGAGGAAGAAGCTTCATATCTATAGCAGAAATTCCAGTTTCATCAGTACCCCAGTTCAAATCGCTCTCAATACCAAGACTTCCCAAAAGAACTTCGCGCAATAGGAAAGTCATGGGTATTTTTAAACGGCTATATTTTAGTTTACAAAAAGTCACTTTTAGTAATACGTTTTCAAGTTTAATTTTTTTTTAGATGAAATCTAACAATACGACTGCTCGTGCTAAACCCGCCGGTGGATCTGCTGCTCCACTTTCCAAGGCTGAATTGAACCAGCTTAAAAAGGATGAGGCTGCTAAAACAGCTGTTATCGATAATGATCTTCGTAATTTGGGAACTTTTATTGGAAATGCACAAGTCACAGAGCAAACGAATAAAGAGGAGTACGAGAAACGCAAAGAAGAAATCAATCAATCTGTGAAAAAATCAACAGTAAATATCTCAAAACTTTCTACAATTCACCAAAATGCACAGCGTGAATATGAACAGAGAATGTCGCATCTCAACGATCGTATTTCTAAATTAAAACAGGAATTGGCCGATGCAACAAAAGAATTAGAAGATCTTAAAGCAGAGAAAGAAAAAGTTCTTTTCGAGAAAGATTCAGTCATTGAAAACCAAAAGAGAGAAATGAAGGAAATGGCCTATCAATTCTCAGATATGCTGATGAAAACACTTATCACAATTACAGAAGATTTCGAGTCACAGACAAGTGAGGTTAGCAAGGATGAGACAACAGGATTACCAAATCCAGATAGACTCAAAGAATTCCACCTCGATCGTATTCATGTCTAATATTTTTCTTTTATTTATTTAAATTGTCTTTTTTAGCTTATAGATCCCTTGTATTTGAAGTATCGACCCTCAAATAAATAGTTGTCAAAAATAGAATTTACATTGTCAAATTAATATTTGTTACTTTTAATAATTTTATAATGAGTAATCTTCACCCTAATTGGGATGACATTGATTCGAATACTCGCGATCAATTAATACAGATGCTGAGGGAGCTCGAAGTCCCATACTTTGCTTCAGCTACGATGAAAGAACTAAAATTAATTTTGCAAAATCGCCTTGATCCTAAAAACAGAGATATCCAAAAGCAAGTTAAGCTCATTTTCACAGAATCAAGGTATAAAAAGAGAACAAGCGTTTCAATTACTACAATTCGTTATTTATTATTAACATTTTTAGGAATCGTTGCGTTTATGGTATTTAACTATGTTACAAGGCCGCTTCCATATTGTATTTCTAATGAAAAAACATCAGAATGCAGACCTTGTCCTCATTCTGCTAAATGTACTGCATACAAGGCAAAATGCCCACATGGTTTGTATTTATCAGATCTGGGATGCTATCCAACACGTTATAAAAAGATTTTTGCACTTGCAAACCGAGGAGCTAAATTTGTTGCACGCCGTGATGGTGATTGCCTTGAGCATAAAGACCCACTCACAGTGGAGAATTTCCAAATTTTATTCCCGGATGTTAACACCTCAATTTACTCCGAATTCAGCAAATTCAATATTCGCATCGAGAACGGTACTCTCAAATCCACAAAACCATCAGTGACATACGTTTGCCAAGTTATCAACGCAATGGAAGCAAATCCAAGTATTGTTGGTCCAATTGCGATCTTCATAATGGTAATGATCATTTACATCATCTGGAAGCACCAGCATGAGAAAGATAAAGCTGTTGCACGCGATTTAGCTAAATTAGCACATAAAATCTTGGCAACAGCAGACAAACAAATATATATTTATGATATGAAAGTCCAATTACGTGCTAAGTATCGTAACATTGACAGGATTTGGAAGACTGTTGTTAAATATATTGAAAATGATTCCCATATTATTGTTGGTGTTATGGGAGCTCGTCATGATACATATTGGAAATGGAATCGCAAATAAGTTCTTTTGGTGTAAATGTCGATTTTTTAAAAATTGATCGCAAATTTGATTTTTATGAGAATTTGGTAAATATCTTCATACCATTCGATAATTTTAAGTTTTTTAAATATAAGATACATTCTTTGATCATTTTGATAAAAATCTTCATTTAGTGATCTGAAATATATTATATTTTTTGTGCAATTCTTTATGAAAACATGAGATCAGTAATTTAAAGTAAATTTTGTCTATATCAACAGTTTATATTTTTGTCCAACTAATACGATTGTTTCTCACAGAGACAGTTTCAGTGTCAATAGATCTTTCTATCGTAGATGTATCAAGCTGATCAACACCAGTCGCATCACCAGGAATTTCATTCTGAACATAATAGCTAATTCTAATGAATTCTTGTTCAGCATAGTAAGCTTTGAGCATAACGACTGTCAGAGCCAACTCATCAAAAGGAATACTATCGATTTTTGGTGGTTCTGCGATTAAAATAAATCTATTCATGCCAACTTCGATTGGGCCAACGTGGGCAGTTGCTAAAATCTGATCGTATTCATGCACCTTGGCACTTCCAATGTAGACAACTTCCCATTTAATATATGTTTGAATTGGCTTTGTACATTCGAATTGAATATCAAACTGTTTGTTAGAAAGTAAACTATACTTGCATGTTATCAGAAAACTTTGCATTCTCGTTCAAAATTGTGACTTTATCAATGTTGATACTCATTATGAAACGGAAATGAGTTTGTCACGTAAATCAAGAAAAATGCCATGTAAATATCATTTGGCATGTAAATCATTAATTTGTCAAGTAATATAAAATATGACATGTAAAATAAAATTATTTGACATATCTTTTAATGAGTGAAAATAGCGACAGATTTTCTTGGATTCAGAAGTTAAACATTGGCCTTCTTGTCCTCCTCGTTGCTGTTCTCGCCAATATTTTCATCACCTCAGAGAAAGGCCTTCCTGCTCAAAAAACGCCAATAATTCTCGATCACACGAATTATCCTGATCAGCTGGCTAATTACAGGAAACAACACATACCGCACTTAAGCAACAACACTTATCTCGACTATACAGGTGCTGGCGTTTACCCAGACGTTTTAATTGAATCTTTTCGTCAGCAATTCACAAATTACTTCCCTTTTAACCACAAATCCGATTCGAACGATACACAGGCAGATGATATTGTTCATCAAGCGCGAAAAGAACTTCTTAATTTCTTAGGAACATCTGAAAAAAATTACTCAGTGATCTTTTTAGCCAGCGCCACTCAAGCACTGAAGTTAGTCGGAGAGAATTTCCCATGGACAAAGAAATCTAAGTTCTACTACACGCGTTACAATCACAACTCAGTTCTGGGAATTCGTAGATATGCAATTGCACACGGAGCAGAATTTAACGCAACAAGAAACTACCAAAGCTTGCTGAACATCGCTCGCAACATGACAAAGCCAGGACCACTCCTTCATCTTCTCGCGATGCCTCTTGAAGATAACTTTGCTGGAACTAAACCAACAAAGGAAATAATGCACGAAATTTCTCATATCAATGGAAATTATGCTATAATCGCTGATGCTGCTGCATATTTACCAACAAATCCATTAAACTTAACAGAATATCCATTCCATGCTGTCGACATGTCCTTCTATAAGATTTTCGGATTTCCAAATTATGGCGCTCTCGTTATAAGAAATGATTTCATGAAAGTCTTAAAGAAGAGCTATTTCACAGCTAATTCTGCAAACATCAATGCACAAAATGAGTATCAAATCAAGGACTTCCCACAGGGACTTGAAGATGATATCGCAATACCAGAAAACGCTTTTGCTCTCATTACTGGAATCAAATTCTTGTCATCTATTGGAATGGAAAATATCCAGAAGCATGTTCAAAAGCTCACAAAGCGTCTATATGAAGGACTTGCCAAGTACAACGCCAAAATATACGGAAATCATCATTTAGAAGACGACTCTCAACAAGGAGGAATTGTCGCTTTTAACTTGATTAGACACGACGGACAGCCATATGGATATGCTTCAGTTGTTGAACAAGCATCTAAAGAATATTTCCATCTTCGTGGAGGCTGCCATTGCAATCCAGGCGCGTGCTTCAACGCAACAGGTCTTGCTGAATCTGTTGTTAAATCATACTTCGACAAGAAGACAACATGCGGTGATAAATTCGATGTTATCAACGGAACACCTCTTGGCGCAGTTCGCGCTTCTCTAGGATGGGCTTCTACCGAAGAAGATGTTGATAGGTTCATTAACTATCTTGGTGAGAATTATATCTTGTAAATTAATAAATGTCAAAAATACAATTTTACATAGCAAAAAAAAATTTCGGTTTAAAATTTTTGGAAAAAAATGAATTCTCAGTCAATATCTGATAGTTTGATATCATCATCAGCATCGCAAGCAGCCTACAATCGTATAAAGGAGCTGGAGACAGAAAATTACGCTTTAAAAGAGCATATTGAACAAATTGAAGTTGAAATACAGTCGAAATGCGAGAGAATGCAAAAATTACAGGAACAGGCTGATCAAGCCAGAACACAGTATAACGAATTACTAAGTCAAGTTGTCGAATTAAATCTAAAAAATAGATCATCGAAAGAAAAAATCACAAATCTTCAAGCAGAAATACAAAAAAGAACAATGGATTCACAAACACAGCTTACAGAATTGAGAATGCAGTTACAAGACAAAAATAATCAATTGCAATTGATAAATACGACAAATATGAAAGAACACGAGGATTACATTGTTTTATCTGGTGTTCTGAAAAGTTCTCTTAAGTTAATCGATCCATCTTCTTCTACTGATAATCCAACATTGTTAGTCGAATTAATAACAAAACTTGTTGCCTCAAAACCACGTCAAACAAGCGGAACACAAACAGATGCACCACGGATATCTGAAGTTAAATCTTTGCAACCAGAATCAGACACATTTTCTGAATTCTCAGTCGATAAACATAAAAGAAGATCTCATCGAAGGAAATCAGAAAGAAGCGAGATATCATCTCGTGTGTCATCAAGCGAATCATCGAGAAGTGACAAAAGATTCCAATTTGATCATATAGATAGTGATGTAGCAATTGATGTACCACTAGACAGATTTATTCAGATCCATAATAGATTACGAAGTGAGGAACAAGATTATTCTATGAAATCTCGTGATAAATGAACTTCGATTAACGATCCCAAATAATGATCTTCATTTAATTCGCATTCAAAATATAAGTAAAGTCCACTGAATGCAAAGAGCTGCAAATTATTATTGGTTTCCATTGATAGCGATAGTGTAGTAATAGTTTGATTTAATCAAATATAATCAATTTTAACATGAGTCTAAAAATATTTGTATTTTCTCTCCTTTATCTCATAGATATTTTCAGAAAACATAGATATTTTGTGAATAGTTCTTCATATCGATGTTTCTATGATTGAATGGATAACGTTCGACGTCATGAAAAGTTTTGAAATGAAACTCAGTATTGAATCGTATATTCTTTATAAATAAATGTATGAAGCCGAGGAAATAAGAATCAAATTATCATTTTTATACCATATCCAACTCAAAGATATTAAGAATATAGTGCACTCAACGTTGTAGTGCAAACATTAAAAGAAGTGGTAAAATGGGTTTACCGCTCTGCATTTTGCACCATGAGAAAGCGATTTTGATACAATGCGATAACAGTTAAACACAGCACAAAGATGGAGTGGAGTATTTCCATACTCATCTTTTGACCCAATATTCAAGCCATAAGAAAGTTTTGGTCAAATTTTTGAGATGAATTTTCTGAAATCTGTGGAAAACCTGGAATATTCGGAATAGCAGACTCAATTGGAATTTAGTCCATTTTCTCGTCCCAAGAAATGCATTAAGCCATATCTTCCTAAATTCCAAAACATTGCGCCATCACCCACCAAACTTTTTGATGAAAGAGTTTTTTAGACAATACACAAAATCGAATCTGTCATGAAAAGAAACAATATTATAATTTCTCCATATATTCCAAAGTCAACTTTATCAAATCACGACTCCTCAAATATAGGATATCTTCGTCCTGTTGAACTGTCTCCAAACAATAATAATTTGACATTTTTTTTTCATTTTCTTTCAAACAAAGTATCTAAAAGATGATGATTTGTCTATGAAATGTACAGCACAAATTCTTAGAGGAGACGACAAACATGTATAAAAACACAAATTCTAAGTTGTAAAAACATGATATTGGGGAGATTAATTCGAATCATGATGAATCTGATTAATGTTCTTTGTTTTCATCATAGCAAATCGCTGCTACTATATATTCATAGCATCTATATTTCAGGAAAGGCATCAGGTATTAATATTTGAATCAACAAAATAATGGCAAATTGACGGCGTAAAATATACATGACATATGACATTCATTACGTGTCAGAAAAAGACATCTATATTTTTTTAAGATTTTCTCGGTTTATAATCAGTTGAAAGGTTCTCTAATCATAGATTATAAAGGCCAGATTAAGGACTATCTAAATGTGAACGAACAATGAAATTATAACAAACAGAAGCCATTATACAACATCATTTAGGAAAATAAAAAGATTTTGTCACTTTTAATATTTATGAATGCAGAAGAAGATAAAGGAACAAATAAAGAAAAGGCCGAAGAAAACACAGAGGGCGCGAAGTGCGTTTACGCTGTAGAATTCGAGACTCCTTACTTATTTGTACCTTCATTTTCAGAACCAATCAAGAAAAGTCCAGGGAGACCGCGGTCAGAAAAATCATTTACGACACAAGCACAGAAAGTGGTGAAAGTTTCTTCGAAAGAAGCAAAATTTTTAGTTACTTTGCCCCCAGCACATATTATTAAAGATGAATACGGAAATTGGACTCTCAGATGCGTCTGCGGAGACTTAACAACCGACGGTTTTCTCGTTAGTTGTGATAAATGCGGAATTTGGCAACACGGAATTTGCGTAAATTTAAATCCTCATACAATTCCAGAAAAATACCTCTGCGAGAAGTGCGGAAACAGGCCAATACATTGCATATGTGAGCAAAATTTAAATTACAGATTTTCAATATTAAAATGCTCACAGTGCGGATATTATTCTCACAGAAGGTGCGCTGGACTCCTCTATGGACCTATGCCTTTAGGATCGTATATTTGTTCATTTTGCGGCAAATCTCGTTTTACATATTCAAAAGAAAGAATTCCAGTATCAATACAGTTTGAAAATCTCACATATACGTTTTCACAAGATAATATTGAGAAATTTAATCCACAAGTGCTTTCTGGACCATTCAACGACTTTATTATGATTGATATCTACGAATCTACATTAACAAGACGCGAATTTTGTGAAGACTTATTCGACAGATTCAGAACTTTCTTTTTCATTTGCCATCCTCTCTACGGATCAACAAAATCAAAGAAAAAACGCGCAAATCTTCTCAACTCAGTTGTTTCAATGGCGGAGTACTTATGCGAGACTTTGTACAAAATAAATCACAGTCTGTTTGTTACAATATTCGATTCTCTTCTCAACACAGCGATTTACAAACCAGCGACTTTTGTAACGTCGAAAGAACCGGATCCAGCTTTTGAAATGACAGAAAACTCGAAGTTTGAGATCCAAACAATGCAGCCTCCACAGATATTCCCACATGTACCGATTCCTGCTCCAATTGAGTTCACAGAAAATGGACCTGTTGCAGGTTCAGATCTCACTCAAGGACAGTTTGTTATGCATGTTTCTGGACTTCTTGGCGATATTGAAGAATTCGATTACGACAATGGCGTTGATTCAGCAATTTACCAACTCGTTGGCACAAGGTTTGTCTTGGACACGACGCATTTTCCTGATCTCAAGATCCACAAAATTCCGCGCTCAATGAATGGAAATCTTGTTTTGAAACTCTTCCAAGTCGGTGATAAGATTCACTGTGGAGTATTCGTCGGACGCTCAGCATTGCAGCCCTCAGACACCACAGATCCACTTGTCATCAAGACTGGAGAGCGTGTTTTCCTCGGCATCGATTTCCTTCCTGCTTCTTGTGAAGACATCTCGAAGTGGCTCTCATGGCATCCCGGCGATCTCCGTGACCAATCAGCTCACACAGTCAGCAGGCCAACACCGGAGCAGCGTGAAACGACAGCAGCAATCAGGTTTGTTGGCGAAAGCAACAAAAAGGAGAACAAGACGCGCAAAAACAAAGTTAAAGATGATGATGCCCACGTGAAGAGAAAGCCAAAGAACAAGTTGAAGGTTGCAAAGGATGTTGAAATCTCGCTCTTCGACATGTTCGACATGGATGATCCAGGACCTTTCTTGTTCCATGTTGGCGATGATATCAAAGTTGTTGCAGATACAGCAAGAATCATTGGGGCAACAGTTCCAGCTGCAGGACAGCGTGGAAGGCCTCAAATGCAAGGAAGACTCAGAAGAGCTTTGTCTTCTCCTGTTAAAAATATCGCAGAAAAAGACAAACTCAAAGGAAAGAATAAAGAGAAGAGTGCCACGGATAACGAAAGCGAAAACGAAAATGCGGATGAAAACGAAAATCCAGAAGAGAATGAAGCTAACGAAAAGAAAGAAGTTGAGGAAGAAGAGGAAGAAAATGAGGAAGAAGAAAAGGCGAAGATCCAAATCGATGATAGAAAGATGAATGATATAGAAGAAGAAAAGAAATCAGAAACAGAGTCCGAAGATCAAAATGAAAAATCTCAGGATGAACAAAAGAAATCAGAAATTGAAGCCGAAGAAGAGAATATTAGTCTATTTTCTCCAGAATTCGAATCAAAAATTGTTAGCAATATTTCCCAAATTAAGTACGATGGCTTTTCTGTCGAAGATTCAGCAAAGCAGATGCTTAATCTTATTGGTTTATTATAAATAATGTTTGTTTGGTATGAAAATGCGCATTTTTTTTAAATATAAACTGAAACGCAAAATGCAGAGATGATTTTAAATATCTGAAAGGAATTTTATTTCATATAAATATATAAAAACTGGGTAAAACAAAATATATATTATTAGTGGCGAGTCTTCTTCTGGATCTTCTCCTTCATCTGGAGGAGCTCAGCTTGGTTGATGCGGCTTGGCTGGAGAGTTGCAAAGGCATTATTGTTAGATGATCTCTTTCTGTGTCTTTTGCCTGGCTTTGCAGCAGAATCAGCTGTGGAATCGGTCTTTGTTGGAGAATCCGAGATTATTGTTGTTGAGTCAAGTGTATCAGCAGTATCCAAAGTCTTCTCGTTTTCCTCAATCTTTGTATCATCAAGACCTTTCTTGATAGCCTCTCTATCCATATCCTTGCTCTTCTTAGCATTCTGGAGAATAGATGGAGCAACTTCCATCTCCTGAGTTGCATGTTGAAGGAGTTTGACAATGAGCTTAAGGAACTTTGTAATTTGTGCACGGATGAACTTAATTGTTGGGTCGAGCATCTGGATGTGCCAGAGATAATAAACTAATGCAATGAATAGGATCAGGAAAAGAGTCTGAAGAGGATGCTCAACTGCAGAAACAAGCTTTTGATAGCCGCCGATAGCAATAATGATCCACATCCAAAGAGGAACTGTATTACGCACGATCATTGACTCTCTAACTTGCACAGCGGAAATATATGATTTCTCGATGGTATCGTTAAATTCTGTTAATATCTGCTCACGTCTGATCTGCGTCAAGATCTGCCTGGTGAGAATGTCGTTAATTGGGATTGCTGTGCCTGGTTCTCTCAACTGGCTGTTGGCAAACATGTTGAGGATCTGAAGTCCGTTCTCGCGGGCAATCTCGAAAATTGCTGATATGTCATCATCAGGCTTCCAGACTCTCGAATTATGGTTTTCATCTTGGAGGAACTTTTCTTCGAACCTGATGATCATCTTCTGCTGAACGAACTGTGATGCAGAGCTAACTTGTGAATCTGTCGATCTATAGTACATTGATGCAATTTTTGCAGATGGCTGGCGATTGATTGTGTTCTTCTTGAGGATTTGTGCAATTTCCGATGTTGTTGTTTGGATTTCGTTGTTCATTTCAAGTCTGAGTCTCTCCCACATATCGGAGTTGGCTGTATCGAGATAGCGATTGATTCTCTCCTTATATTCGATATTTCTTCTCTCAAAGATTCGCATTTCTAATTCTGCAACTGCTGTGTCGAGACGATTGATGATTGCTAAGTTAAGTTGATCTTCAATGTTTGCAACATCGAATTGCCACTTAAAGTCTGGAATTGAAGTATCTTCAATGAATTTGTTCAATGAATCGATTGTTTCTTCTAATTTCTTAACAGCATTTTGCTCCCAATTTGTAGAGTTTTCGAGCTCAGCAGGAAGCTCGTTAATATAGTCTGTGAACTCTTTTTCAGTATTTTCCTTAAATAATGTGCAATTTTTCTCGAAAGACGGGAATAGAAGTGAAGAGATTCTATCCTGGAGTGACTGGCGCTTTTCGTTAGCAATATCGCGCAAATATTTATTAGCATTTTGATTATACTGATGAATTGCTTCGTCATAAAGCTTTTGTCCGATTTCTTTGAACTCCTTAACTGGCTTATCATCAATCTTTTGAATGATGCTTTCATTGGCCAGTTTTTCGAATTCCTTATAGGCAGCATTAGCAAATTCCTCACACTTGAAGTTAGAAAGTGTCTTTCTTTGTGACGGGAGGTTCAATTCGCGGTTTTCTGATATAGCGTCCCAAACAGAGTGAATGTATTGGCTGAGACCATCACCTGGAATTAATTTGCCCATTGGCTGTGCGAAAAAGAAATCTGGATCGTTCTTATCGGTGAATTTAGCGGCGAGACTAACAGCCTGTTCCTGGAACTTTTTGGCTTCAAGCTTCAAGTGCGCGAGTTGGAAGAAGTGAAATACGAAGAAATCATCGAATTGCTTGCCCTGCAAGTTCGGTGGCAAAATAACCTCCCTCCATATCATTGCGAGGTCTCTGCGAACCTGGCTTTCGATGATATCTGCAGGATGTGTGCTATCACGAATAACAAAGAGCAAATGGCATTTAGCTTCCTGAGAAGATGAGAAGAGCTGTAAGTTGACCTCGAAGACGGTCCTGAGAAGTGGCATACTGCTGGCATTGTAACGACCAATATCTTTTTCCCACATGTTGACCATAACGACTTCTGAGAGTGCTAAACCGAAGAGCGCTGCCTTTCTTTCGAACAAAGCATCGGCATCGCCTCTCTCTCTAGAGTCGGAACCTTCGATATCGAAAATGAGAACGTTCTGTTCGTTGAAAGCCGCGTGAATACCCTTTGTAGTCTGCTGCCTACCGATTTGGTCGTTCATTGTCTCGAAAGTACTGTGAAAAAGCGCGTTCAATAAAGTTGATTTACCAGAACTTTGTGGACCGATGATAGAAAGAGTGTGATAATTTAAGCCAGCTTTAGTAATACCGATAGAGTCGAGGTAGCCCTCAAGTGTATCGCATATTTTGGCGTTCTCGTCAATAATCTGCGCCATACTTTTTCTTTTTTATTTACGATTATTTTGGATTCAATTTATTTCATAAAAATAAAATCAGGGATAAAGGGGCAAACTCCTCCTTAGAAGCGTAATTAAGCCTCCAAACTCTACCTGTGATTTGCATACATCATTCTAAAACTAATATAATGAAATAAAGTCTAAGTTTAAATTTTTTCAAAATGTTATAAAGTTGTATATTATTCAGCAAGTACAATATACATGAATTGCATGTTACTGCTACTCACTCTTTTTGCATTTGGTGCTGCTTTTTGGTTGTCCTAGCATTGACAAACCTTAATTACCTTACTTTTACCAATCTGGCGAAGATTGAGCTGCGTTTCAGCATTACATTCGGAAACAATGCTCTTGTAGATGCATGATTTCGGTTGGTTCATCCTAATTTGTATCGAAGTTGACAAGATCGTGTAGCGTGTATTCTCAAGTGCCGGCAGCTATCCAAGGCTTCTGTTACATGCACTGGCTAAGTTTTACGTCGTGATTATCGTGTTTGACTACTTAGTCAAGAGCAAATACGGATATTAACTTCTCTGACCCTTGCGTTTCCTGCATAAGCATCCATGTACCATATTCAGATGCCTGCAGAGTTGCATAGAACTCAAATTCTTTATCAGAAGATGAGTTGTTGGGGTAACTTGTGCGAAAGTTCCATAAAATTTTTTGGTCGATAAAAAAATTGTAAACGTGTGTTGATTTTACACGTTTGCCCTATTTTGAATGGAAAAATTTATTGTGGTATATATAGCGTTAGAATGCTATGTAGATCCTATATAACCTAAAATATTTCCTAAATAAAACAGCGTTTGCCCCTTTATCCCGCGACTTTAAAGTGGGACATGAAACACTTCCATTCAACAAAAAAAAAACCAAATGTGAGGTGGAGCTTTCTCGTTAATAATATGAAAAAATTAGCCTCCAAACGATAAGAAAGACGTTTCTATCAATAAATCCCGCAGGCACCAAAAAAATTACGTAAAAACACAATTTTTTCCGCCAAGTTTCAATGGCTCATTATTTCAAGTGTGTAGAACATCTCGCTTCCTCTACTCCAGTGGGTTCCGGCGAGAGTTTAAGAAGCCTGAGCGCGTTCGTTCAGCGCGTGCAATGCAAGCGCGTGCTGATATTGCAACTGATCTGAGATCGGGCGCGACCCCATCTCAGATTCGAGGCAAGGGGTATGATACACGCACTATAAGCAAGGTTCAACAATGCCTTGCGGAAGACAAAAGCTGCTTCGTGTATGACAAGCCGAATGGAGGGCCATCAAAGGTCACGCCAGTTAGTAATTAGATGTTCGCATCCCTCGAGTCTTCGCCTCGAGCTCTGCGAACATCTTTTTATATAAATACTGAACTCACAAATTACAAAACGAGTAATTTATTAATACTAATATTTACGACAGAG
>JALKBU010000526.1:0-35328 GCA_023091735.1 Trichomonas tenax
TATCAAATTTTCGACTTTACATGATAAATATCAGATAATAAGTGTAGAAAATATTGACTTTCGTTATTTTACATGTCAAAATTCGCTGAAATCTCATGGAGGCATTGAGATCCTCAAGTTAAATAGACAAGCAAATGCTATTCACATACTCAGTGCCCCTGAAAAGCACGTAAATGTCTTCTCAGTTTGGCTTGATAGGGGGTTTACTCGTTCAAAATCGCAAAACTCAAAAAAGGCAACCTTTTGTTTTCTTTTAGATGGTTTTATTTCCAACAAAATCAATAACGAAACACTATTATGAGTCTAAGAAAGCAATAATCCACCATTGCAATCAAAGATATTCATATCTGACACGTAAACTGAAATGACAGATATACACAATCACCTTTTTTCGGATGCGCTACTTCCAAAAGAACATATTTTGTTGATAAATTTTATTTTATTTTGAATTTGGGTTAATTTTTTTTGTGCTTATTGTAAACTTCTCAATAATCAAAGTCTTTTAATGACCTGCTTCGTGCTTCTGATAGCTGCATTATGCATGGTTGGCAAGGAGTCGACCCCAATGCCAACCTCATCACCAAATCCTACTTCCATTTCAGGGGTCCCTAGTTGGACAACAGTTGGTCTTACTGTTGCTGGCGCAATATTAGCGGTGTTAATTACAGTTACTATCCTTTGTTTTAAGAAGAGTGATAATGATGTAATGGTACAGACGAATCAACATCTTCTCGAGAAGGCTGACGTGTAAATATGTTTTTATTAGTCCTTCTCAAACAAAAAAATATCATTATCACAGACTTTATATATTAAATAAAGCCTTTCATATGAGATACATTTGTTTAAGACTAATAATACTGACTAACCCCAAACCAATATTTTTAATGACGACAGCTCCAATACTTTCCGACTGCAACCAATATCATGCACTACTAACGCTATGATAATACAAGCTTTTTCATATACCGGGCCACAGTCTACGCGTAAAATCTCAAAGATTTTACGCAACAAATGCGACAACCATCCTTCATACTCAAGAGCTGCATTCTGATAGTTATAGTCGATATAATTATTGGAGTCCGCTTTATCATAAATGCTTTAATATTATATAGATCTATATCATTAATGATAGTTACCATCAACCCTCTCAGCGTATGATATTTTACGTTGCAGTAATCTTTATTTCTTATATACAGACATCAAACATGATAATTTCCCTTCATATCTTAAAATATTAACCGACTGTATTGCGGAATGGGGGTAAATGGCCATCTTTTGATGTACATCTGTCACAATGCTATACTCGCTCAGTTAGCAGTTATGTGTTATTTGTGGCTTGACAACGAATAGAAGCAGATGACACTGAATAATGCTATTGATATATTGGAGAGGCAAAGTTTTCACATACTCCATGTGTAGACCGCGAACACTGCAAACGAGTATTGATCTGCTTTTATTATATTATCTAGATTATCAGAAATGGTGTTTAAAGCTTCATCATATGAAATTCGAATAAATATCAATATGATTATCGTAAATCCATATCGGAATTATATTGAAACTATGAATTAATCTTGAGATATTTATAACATCTCGCAACATCTAGCCAGACTTGTCCACTCACATCTTGAGGTCAATTGGCATGAATCATGTAATATATTACAACTGAGATATTTTATTTTCAGGATTGAAATCTATAATTTATTCGAGAAAAGTAAAAGTCATTGAACTCTGTTATCACAAATTGCATCTTAAGCGAACATGCTATTTAAAATTATCTTAAAAATCTACTCAGGTTGATTATAAACGAAGAGAGATATATTCAACTTAAGCTGTGAGCAAGAGGGGTATATACAGCTAAGCAACCGCAAAAATCAAAGTTGATTTCAATAATTTTATCAACTTCGTATTGTCATCGATAGATATTTGTTTCGCTAAAAGTAACAGTGAATGCTTTCGTGATATTAGATTCAAACAGACTGATATGCTGTGGCATCTCTACCAAAGTAACATTGGCAGCCAATGCTTCACAAAATCGCGCAAAAAGCAAAATGAATTTTGTCACTTTTATAAATCTTTTTTGACATGTAAAATATTAACATGTTACATTTATTATTTTGTCACTTTTCATCAATAATGCTTGGACAAAGCCTCTTTCCCGGAATTCTTCAAGAGGCGAGTCAAGCAAAGAAGGACACGATGTGGACCGAGTTTCCCAACATCGTCAAAGTCGACCAGCAGAAACAATCGATCTCGCCCACTGATATTTACTTATACGTCCCTTCTTTTGGCGAAACGAGGAAACAGACAGCAGTACGCGCACAGAGGTCGCCTGGACAGCGTGGAAGGTCCCCTAAACAGGTTCCTCCACCTCCTCCTCCCGCAAAACCATCTCCAGTGAAGCCTTCTCCTGTGAAAGAGCCCCCTCCGGAGGAGTCGGAGCATCCGAGAGAAATAGTTATGCAGGATGAGGACGGAGAACCATGGATATTGCGCTGCGTTTGTAACTTAAAATCGGAAGATGGTCTTCTCGTCGTTTGCGAACAATGTGGATGCTGGCAACATGCTATATGTATCGGTCTCAATCACCACACTATACCTGAAAAGTACGTTTGCGCTGTCTGCCTTAATAAGAAAATTCGATGCAGATGCGGTAAAAATATGAGCTTCAGATTCTCAATAATCAAATGCTCACAGTGCGGAAATTACGTTCATAAGCGTTGCGAAGGTTTAGGTTACGGAATGATGCCAAAAGGCGATTTTGTTTGTTATTACTGCGGCAGGTCAAACTTCCATTACGAAAAAGCTTGCATTTCGCAAAATATTCATCTTGACTGGAATCAAGTTACGTTTTCAGCGCCAAAAATCGAAGACTTACTTCAAGATTTCTCGAACAGCCCATTTACAGATTTTATCAAGAACGACATTGCAGACCAGTCTCTTAACGCGCGCGAGTTCTGCGAACTTGCTTACGACAAATTCCGCTCTTATTTTTATATTGCACATCCAAGATATCAGACAAATTCATCCAAAAAGAAGCGTAATCGCCTCGTTATATCTTTACTTACTGCTCTCAAGTATTTATGCAAGCAGTTTTATGGTATATCAGAAGACATGTTTGTTCTCATCTTCAATTCATTAATTAATGCAGATATTTATGTTCCACACAAATTCAGTTCAGACAAGATCGAGAAGGATTGTGATTTCACTGAAAATGCACAATGTGAACTTCCTCGAATGAATCAAATCGTCAAATTCACGACACAGCCTCGTCCAGCTTCTCTTAGAAAGACAGATGATGGCGTAGTATCAGCAACAGACATCGCTGCTGACCAATTCATTTGTGTAACAGAAGGTTTGATTGGTGATCTTGAAGAGTTTAATGTTGAAGATAAAGTTGACGCATCATGGTTCCAAATCACCGATACTCGTTTCGTTCTTGATGCCTCTCGCATTCCTTCATCAATTTTGCATCTCATGCCGCGTTCTATTTACGGAAATTGCTCAATCAAACTCTTCCAGTACAACGGAAGTGTTATGGCTGGACTTTTCGCACTTCGCAATCATTTAGCAACATCACCAGATGATACGTCATCAGTCATCAAAGCAGGAACTCCTCTCACTCTCGGCATCGACTGGATTCCTGCTGTCATCGATGATGTCAGCCGCTGGTTGTCTTGGACATTCAGCGACGAGGAAGAGAACAGTGCACCCCCGGAGCCTAAGATACATCGTGCATCTTCAGCTGGCAGCATTGCTATTCACGAAGCACCACAGTATACAGCAGCTGAGGCCACAAAGCTTAAGAAGCAACAAGCAAAGCGACTTAAAGAAATTGAACAAGGCAAGAAGAAGCAGCGTAGAAAACCGCGTTCTAAACTTCCTAATGCACCAACAGAGTTATCATTGTTCCCTCTCATGATGTCAGATTCTCCAGGAGACTTGTTCTTCACTGTTGTCGATGATCTTGATGAAATCCAACAGGAATCTCTTCAAGTTGTCGCAACAATTGGTGCAATTCATGTTCGTGTTGAAGCAGCGCCTCGTCGTCCAGTAGGCTCTTGTGCAACAAGCGCAAAGATGAAGCATTCATCAAGTGCTGAAAGCAGACTTGGCCGTGGACGTCCTCGCACACCAGAAATCTCAGAGCCATCTCCAAACGATAGTGAAGATGATGGCACAGCAACAGGCGAAGTTAGTGACGATGAAGAAGTTCAGAAGCCGAAGGTAACTAAGCATGCAAATGACTCCTCTTCCAGCGCTGAGGAAGAAGTCAAAGAAAAAGATGAACAGAATGCAGATCCAGCAGCAACAAAACCAGAACCGGAAAACTTCGAAGAAGAAAAAGAGAAAGCTGAGAACGAAAAAGAAGTTCAATCAGAGAAAACAGATGAACCAGAAGATGTTAAATTATTTGATGATATTGCTGTCAGCAAAATTATTCGTTCAGTCCAAAACGATTCGAAGTACCTTCCTTTCAAGATGAATAATCCAGCCGAAGAAATGAAATCATTACTTGGACTCTAAGATGTTTGATTTTATATATATATTATTAATAATAGCATAAATTTGTTATCATTCTTTTATTACTATTTAGAAATTCATTCACTCCTCTTTTTTTCTCAATCATATTCATGGATTTTAAATTTTTTTATTATATAATAGTATAAACAAGGAATTGTATTTCCAAAATGACAAATTCAATGAACTTTAATGTATGTGATGCTTATTTAACAACATTCTCTGTTCCATGATATTTTTTGAAGAATTCTTGGAAACCGCCTTGCAAATATGAAATTTGGAGAAGAGGTTTGTCTTCAAGTTCATTGATGTATCTATTAGCGGCGTTTGCTGCTTTAACACTTCTTTGTTGTCCATACTGGCAGTAAAAGATCAAATTGCTAACATCATCCTTAGCGCAATCATTAACGAGCTTTTCTATGTTATTTCCAACTAATTTTGCAGAAGGAATGTTGATAGCAGTCTTAATATGGCCTCCATCGTTATAATCAGCATCACGGCAGTCAACAATCATCATTTTGCAATTAGTTCCAAAAGTGTTCACAATACTTGAAGCAGTGACTGTTGTAACAGTGCGCTCAGACATTTTACTGTCACTTTTATTTAATTTTGACATTACTATTTTACATTTTGTCATTATTTTACAAATCAATTCAATTTGTTGAGTTTACAAAACAAAATCCATTTTTGACAATATATTTTTGACTTTCTGTATTTACAAAAATGTTGATTTTTTACAAATCTTAAATAAATTTAAGATATTTTTGACAAATTGTAATTTACAAATAGATTTAATCCAACATATTTGACAGATTCAGTTTACAAAAATAGCTCAAATTAATACATTTGACATTTTATGTTTACAAAACGATTAAATAATTTGAAATTTTTTATTTACATTATGACACTTTTCGACTTCACTTTCGAAATGAGCAGCATTCTTTCGAGTGTGAAGCAGATGCAAGAAGCAGACCGTCGTGCAATTCACGAACTCGGAATCCCTGGTTGCGTTCTCATGTACAATGCGGCCAAATGCGTAACAGAACACATTAAGCAAAAATATCCAGAGGCGAAGAACTTCGGAATTCTCTGTGGAAAGGGTAACAATGGCGGTGATGGTTTTGCCATTGCCCACATTTTGTCGATTGCTGAAAAAAATGTCAAAGTTGTCGCTTTAGCGAAGGAAGCAGATTACGCTAACGATGCTTTGCTTTACCTGAAGCTTGCATTGAAGGAGGGAATCAACATCAGCTTCCCAGAAACAATAGAACAATGCATCGAAGAAACAAAGAAATTAGAAAGTTGCGATTTGATCGTTGACGCACTCTTGGGAACAGGAACACGCGGTGAAATACGTGAACCCTTCAAGACTGTCATTCAAAACATCCCTAAGAACCCGAAGATCGTCGCTGTCGATCTTCCATCAGGAATGAACGGTGATACAGGTGAAATTTGCGGTGTATGTGTTAAGGCAAACTCCACTGTCACATTTGCTGCTGCAAAGAAGGGAATTGTAAATCACGAAGAATTTACTGGTGAATTGATTGTTGGCGATATCGGAATGCCACCAATTTGTTTGAATGATGACGAATGGTCAAAGTTTGTTGCTAAGAACACAAAGTAAAATCATCGTCCTTTTACTTTTAAATACAAAGAGAAGTGATTTAGACAATATAATTTTTATGATATGACATATGATTTTATTTTGAGTATAAATAGGACATAATATTAGAAGGCCGCTTACATCGCACGGTTCTTAATTGGATCGATGTACTTCTCGATGTTTGTGCGGACTTCCTTGTTTGTGATCTGCTTGTCGAGAAGGCGGATGACTTGTCTGAGAATTGTCTCGAAGTCTTTGTTGAGCTTGATATCGACTGGTGTCGACTCACGGCCAGATTTGTAAAATCTGAGCGTGGAGGTTGAAATTTCGGGTTCGAGAGATGGCATGTACGCACGTGGGCGAACAAATGGGTCATAGAAGTGGAACTTGAGATCCTTGTGCTCCTTGAAGATCTCGAGGAGTGTCATATAGATATCGAAGACGTTCTCGAAGTTTTCAAATGACCAGTCAGAGAGGAGGATGAAGTTATCTGCAGCCTTACCTGTGATGAGATCTGCATAACCTGCACCACCAACCCAATCGATTTCGTTACGGTATTTGTACCTCTCGATATCCTTTGGAAGTCTGTTCATTGTGTATTTCATCCACTTCCTGATCATTCCTGCGCTGCGTTCGTAGCAGGAGAAAAGAACTGGAACCTTTTCACCCTTGTACTTGCAATACAAGATGTATGTTGGAACTGAGTGATTGTCGATGTTATACTGCTTGACTGGCTGATCAAGATCGTCGTAGTAGCCAATGTGGTAGTTGATTGTCCTCTTGAAGATGCCATAGAGCTGCTTGAAGTTGTCAGAAACTTCGTTGATGTGATGTGGGTTTCCTTCTTCGATTAAAGCAGCAATTGTAAAGCCCTCGAGGCTATTACCGATCTGGCCATCGAGGTGGCAGACAGTGATGAATGGACGAACGAAGTTTTGAACGATTGTGTTTGAACTTTCATCATAAAGCTCTTTCTGTGAGAAAATCTTTGATTTTCCATCTATTGGGCGTGTAATGAGAATACTGTTGAGTCTTTCGAGACCAATAGACGCTGCTGTTTCGGCATTCGAAATTACATAAATTGGAATTGTAACATCGTATTCTGGGATCATACGGAAACGTCGAACGAAGCTATCCTCCTTTGAGTAGATGATGACTGATGATGTCGCGTTCTTCGTTGCCTGGATCGCTTCGAAAGGGTTCGTGAGCTGGTAAGGACGGGAAAGAATTGATGTTTCCAGGCGGGAGAGGCAGGACCTGATCGTCTCCTGGTCGATTTTGTCGTTCAATGTACCGACATACTTTCCTTTGTATACGAAAACGACGCATGGAAGTGTTTTAATTGGGAACGGCGGCTTCTCCTTGACTCCTGACAAGTTTACCTTGACGAAGGAGAAGTATTTGTACGGCTGCGAGGCTGAATTGAGTGTGGACAATAAATTATCGATTTTGCATTCGTCGTAGAACAAAACAACAGCCTGTGGGTGTTCGAATGTCGACGCAAGGCCCGCGAGAGAGACTTCTACGAACTCTGACGCAACAAAAGAAAGAAATAAAGAGAGCATTGCGAAATTGTTATCGTCCTTTTACTTTTCATCTTGTCACGTAATGTCGAAATATTAACTTTACACAGCAATAAAATTATTTTGAATAAATTACATGACAAAAATAGTTTGACATTTAAAAATTTACACGACAAATATTATTGTTCATTTGTTCAAAAAACTGATTATTCATTTCCTCTATAAGTTCACAGCTACTTAAAATGAATACTCGTCATCAAATTCATGTAGATGTATGGTTAAATTGTTTGCCAATATCAAAAAATAAATCATTTATTATTTGATAGTTTTCTAAAAGGTTCAAGCGATCAAAATCATTTTCAGCATAAATATCATTAGAATACCAACACCCAATGTTGTTTCTAATGTTTTGCAGCTCAATTTTAATGCTTCAAAATTGTCGAATGACAAATATTTCAATTTGGCAAATGACATGTCAAATTTTCATTTCCATCATTGATAAATTTAACATACAATGCTGAACAAGATATCACATATAGAGTTGTATCAGATACTGTTCAAATTGGAAATGGATGTGATCCATACGTTATTACAACACAATTTGATTTATTAACAATTCCAAATTTTTCCCTTACTGCTTCTGTCAATTTAATAAGAGAAGGAGCATTTCTTTTTACTATAGGGCTTAAAAATATTACGTCATTTATAATGGAGTTCTATATAGTGCAAATTTAAGACAGCTTCTAAAGTATCCTACCGATTCAAATAATGATATTTTACCGAGTTTAACTTTCTTGTTTGAGCATCTGTAACTGCAATATATTATTGTGGAACAAGAAACTTCAATACAAAATTGAATCAAAATCCAGTAATTCATATTACAAGTGCATACAGCTTCTCAAACTTCCTTGGAATCCTCATTACAGACAATAGCTATGTCTGCAAGCCACCAAAGTGCGAATTTGCTAATGGCAATTTAATTGTTTTATGCTCTAATCAAAACAGTTGTTATTTCAAGTCAATCAAATTCTCATACATTTTTGTATTTATTGCAATGTAAATTCAAATGCCTAATTATTATTAATATTATCAAACGAATCACTATTAGGTTTCCTCCTTATTATTTCATATTCATATACAAATTCTCAAGTAGGGAATTCCATTAGATTACAAATCATTTTTTGCAGCAATTTGCAGTGGGGTTTATCCTTTGTTATCCTTGATAAAAATATTTGTTATCATTGAAAACCAAAGTTATCACAAACTTGCTTACGTTATCCCATTCAGCATTATGTAGCGGAGTTTCTATAGAACCAATTAATTGATGTTAATGAACATAAAAATATGCTTAAAAAATAGAGACTATATAAATTTTTGAATAAATATCGAATCCTAATGTTGAAATTATTAGCTTGCAGGAAATGTAATAATCACTAGTTATTCATGAAACAAAGAAGAGAAATGATTTTGGGCATAAATTACATTTTAGCAATAATTACATGACAAATAACTAATTTACATGTCAAAATTGTCATTTTAGAATGATGTTTCATTTTAATTAATAGCTCTATAATTGAATGATCATATTGTTAGCACATCGGAGACTACAATCACCAAATTTGATGCTATTTGGACCAGTGAAATCGTTGTTACCAATACTTCTTATCCATCAATTGGATATCAAGCTTGTCGTTCCTGTAAATGCACAAGCATCGATTTAAGCCAAACTGAAATCACAGAAATTCAAAATGAAGCGTTTATGTATGCAGAAATTACATCAATTAATTTACCAAACACATTGAAAATAATAGGAATAAATGTTTTCGGAGCATCTCAACTGATGTCAATTCAAAAACCAGCCAATGTGCAGTCTATATCTGGTTATAAATTTAATTACAATTCGAGATTATCAAAGATCACCATCGATGAAAATAATTCTTATTTCTGTGCTGTTAATAACTTTATATTTAATAAAGCGATGACAGTTATATTTCGCGCTCCATGCGCCTTTGAATTATTAGATATGCCGAACACTAGCAATATCACGAGACTTGGAGGCTTTTGGGTTTCTGGATCTTCCAAAATTATTGGAAGGGAAAAAATCATATCGTTCAATGTCTTTCCCAATTTAATTAGGAATTATATCAGCAGTAATATTACGCAAAAATGATTTTTTCATATGGTCGTCATTCAATTCCAAATTGATGTAATTGGAACCATGAGGCTATTTTAAGAACAATATGAATAAATCATTCAAAAATCTTACTTCCATTCTAAATCTTCCTAAAATCTTTCCTTCTCAAAATTCACCAAATTTCATGAAGTTTCTCGGATCTTCCAAAAATTGAACAGGGAAAAAGTAGCTCTGTTCGAAAATATAGCGTACTATCCAAACATTGTATATAGCATCACAAGCATTATTAGGTGGTAATGGATTAATTAAACATGTGTTTTTGATGGGTAAAATCATAAGTTTTTTAGCAATTTACAAAAAATAAACATTGCTTAGAAGATGAATTTTTAGGCGTTTTTGCATTTTCCTAAGGTTCTTCCAAAATACGTATCTGCATGTGTCCTAAAGTAAAAGTCATGTGTCGAAGCGCTCAATTTTTTTGAATTTTTTTTTGTTTTTCGTGGAATCTGATCCGAAAAGTCTAAAAAGTCAAAAATAAATCAGCCATTCATCAATATAATACACACAGATTACATATATCCACTAAAATTCGATCTCAAATTTGTTCAAAATAATTTCAAAAAGTGACCCCCAAAATAGGGGTTTTCTCCAAAAAAATCGCAGGGTTTTGTAAAGCTCGGACACATAAAAGTGACGTGCGGACACTTCTGTAAGGGGCGCATATTTAATGAAAAGGGTTGAAAAGTGGATCCACCTTTGACATGTAAGGGACACACCTTTCAATTAAGTTCTATAAGGTTCTTGTAAACAATATCATTTTTAAGCAAACAAAGATGCGATGAAATCACATAAACACATCAATTAATCAGTCTTTGTTGACAAGTTTCAAGAGTTAGTCCATACTCTGATTAATCGCTACCTGTACTCGTAAAATTATCCTTCATTTTGCATTTTTCGCGAAAAAACACATGAAATTATCTCCTCTCCCCAAAGTAACTAGACGCTTTACGATTTATCACATATTTATTATCCAATTAGCTTATTTTATTCGTTAAAAATTCAATTCAAGATTTCGGAAATGTTATTTTCACAGCAAAATCCACCTCCCATCACCCAAAATGAGATACTCCCAGCAGGTATGTTAAATTTAAAGCGAATACAACATATCAATTGTCAAACATCTTATTTCTTCGTATTTTTTGTAATCTTCATTAAAATAAGCTGTCAAACATCATAAATATTGCAATTCAACAAGCTACGATAACATGTTAGGGTTATACAACAACAAAAAAGATTCGAATAAATTTTATTTATTATTAAAGCATAATAAATGACTAATTTTTACAGAAGGCGCCTTCGGCGCTATCATCGCCTAAGGCCCGATTTTTTGATATTTTGAGTGTCAACGAAACACCCAAAATGTGTCAATTTTCCAAAGCGTATTCCAAAACGACATCCTTACTGTCAGAAACTAGTATTTTCAGATTCTTTTATTAATGTTAAATCTAAAAAAGAATGTTTTTTTGCAAAAATGAATAATGAAGCTGAATCATCACATGCAACAACTTCTGTTTTAATTGAACACAACAAATACAGAAGGATATTGAAGAGGAGGGTCACCAAGGTGATACAGGACGCCTTATTCAGATATTTCAACTACATTTTTTCGATGGCCTCTTCAAATAAAGTGATTATAAGCATTTTCAGGTATATCCTCATACTCCAGGTCATGGGATCTGCAGTACAAATCACAAATACCAAGTTTTGGGGAACTCAAACCACAATGTCCAAAATTTTGAGAATATTGTCTGTAGTCATTTCATTAGACCCTGCTGGTTTGAAAGAAGATGAATATTCACTTGTTGTATTGATTGTATCAATTATATCGCTCGTTTTAGTTCTCTTTTTAGTCGCAACGATTTATTATTTTAATGTCGAATCAAAGCTGCCAACACTCGTTGTTTCCACCATTGCCATCATCGTGGGATGCTACATGCCATACATGATCTTTTGCAACGCATTGTATATCGCGCATGAAATCGATTCTCTAGTAATGATTAAAAAACAGAGTTTAGCGATTGCGAATATTGTCTTGAATTGCATAATATTCATTATATTCTTCGGTTTCCACACATTCTTCGTTCCATCTGTTTTAATTTTCAGACCAACGGTCAACGGCATATTTTTCACACTCGAAGACCAAATGTACATTCTCTTCAACAGTATTTCGATATTCCTATCACAAATTGGAGCGAATGCGAACACGAAAGCGACTCAAATTGTTGCGATTTTCGCTTTGATTGGTGATGTTGTAGTATTCATATTGAGTTTAAAGCGCTACGTCTGGCTGTCGGACAATTTGAAGCAGTTTTATAGTGGTTTGGCGATCATTAATTTATGTTTTAGATTAATCGTGCCAATCATCGCGTTAGCAGGAAAATCAGGACACGAAATCATCATTATTCTCTACATTGTGTTGGTTGTCATCAATCTCATTCGTGGGCCGATCATGGAAAGAAATTTCACTGCGAAAATTCTTGCAGAGCTCGAAAACTACCAAGGAATGGACTTTTTCGAGACAAACAGCCATAATAAGATCATTGGAATGCTCAAAACCGGTTTCTTCCATGGATCAGCGAAAACTCACACGTGGAAATTCATTGATAAAGCATTGCAAAAATATCCGAACGACAGAGCGATCATTATTCTCTACGCACGCTTTGCTGCTATATACCCTGATGAAGAAGAAAAGGTTCGCGATGCAACAATGAAATTATTCTCGATCAAGAAGCACGACATTGAGTGCAAGAAATTGATCAATGACTTGCAGGCTCTTCTTCAGTTAAGAGAACGTAATCTCACGAAAGGCTTAAAGAAGCAGTTGAATAAAGTCAAGGAGAAAGCTGATCGTTGCATTTCTCAAGCGCGCCGTATCTGGGAATGCGTTATTCGTGGTTCAACAGCAGAAATAGACTCTCTTTCCATGCAATTACAGCATCTTTCAAAGAATGTCGCCAAAGAGTATTCTCAGCTGCTTTTGATCTATCCAAACAACCCATTTGTCGCAAAATCGTATTCTCAGTTCATGCAGAACGTCATGAGTGATTTACATGCTGCGAACGAGTTCCATCAAGTATATCAATCATTGAAGGTTGGAAGACAGCTTCAGACAGAGAAAGGATATTACTTCGCCATCACTGAAGTTCCAACACTTCCAACAGACAAAGAGCACTCGGCCTTCAATCTCGAAAATCCAATTCCACTTGCTTCAGACTCAGTTAAGATGACAACTAGTTTATCGCAACAGAGCTTCATTGTTGGTTTATCAACATCAACAATGAATGAAGGCATCGAAGGAGGAAACGCTATTGAGATTTCTCCAGAAATGCAATATGTTGAAAACTCAATCCAATCCATTCAACTTCCTTCAATGAAAATTGCTCGTGTTTTGATTTTGTTCATGCACATTGTTGTCTGCTTAGCAACAACAGTTCCATTTTTGATTTTGATTCCGAAGAACTTAACGAATCAAATCAATGCTGCTCTCGGTGTTCATTATGTTGCTTCAATGTACGAAAACGTTATGCAAATTGCTATTTACTCACTTCAATATGCAGGATCAACAGCAGGATATTGGCCATCGATGATGCAAAGATTCATTGATTTAGTAGGACTCGAAGTATACAATGAAAGTGATGAAGAATTGCTTTTAGGTCAAATCCATGATTTGGCAGAACGCTCACAAAACTTCGAACTGCTTCTACCAATAATGAAGGATACAGGATTCTTCACCAAATCGTTGGACTTGTGCTTCAACAAGACAGGGCCAATCGCAATCTTCACCAATTCATCAGCTGATGGTCCAAAGGTTATAGGTTACTTCTCGATGCAAAGCTATATTTTGTTTACTATCAAGATAGCAATGCAAGTCATCGAAAAGCCGAATGAAGCATTTAACAACGCCAATTTCTTTGGTTTGACTCATGGAATTGTCAAAGTTAAAGAGTTCTGGGATTTGATTCTGCATCAGACAGTTTCTGATGCAGAATCAATGTTCGAGTTCAGAATTGATATCATCAAGATTATGTTAATATTTGATTTGATATTTACAATTGTTCTCGATATTATTATTATTTTAGTTGTTGTTTATCTTGTTCAGCATGAAAAGTCAATGATTGCAAATGCATTCAAGGCAATTCCAAAGAGATCAATTTCTCAGATCGTCCAGAAACTCAACAAAGCTCTCAACAAGAATATCGAAAACGACAACGAAAAGAAACTCGATACACAAGAAGAGAACGCCTTAAGAATTCTCAGCACATCAAACACAAATAGCCGTATTGATATTAAATTGGCTGGTTCCTTTGTCGCTCCTCAAATTGTTTTGATCATCTGCTTCGTCATTATTTTCTCATTCTTGTACACCGTCCCAACAAACGTCACTAAAAAGGCCGGACTTATTGTTCCACAGTTCTCTAATTTAATCAAAGGACCATCTGCTCTTCAGGCAACTATAGTAACAGCTTTGCGTTACGTCTTGCATTTCGTCGATGGATATCTTGGTGCACATCCTGATGATGCAGACTTCAATACGACAATCGCTTGGGTCACGCAAAACTGCCTTAATACATTCCCTAAGCTGGTCGCTCAGTGGTGGTTTGGTGACAGCGTTAGGTATGGAATGCCTACAGCTGAAGCTGGTGAAAAGTTCACTGCCATCTTCTCTAAATCTGAATGTAGTGCAACAACTGCCCTTGAGGGTGTCACTGGTCCAATATTATGCTCTTCAATCGAGACATCATCGTACGCAATATTGCAAAGCTTTAAGGATATTTTCGATGCTAATTCAATTACAGGCAGTGATCCAAGAATTTCTTCTACGATGATTTGGTCTGATATGAGATTGATGGATGAATTAGTGAATCAAGGTGTCGATGTTCTTGAAGCTCTGTTGTACGAACAGAACCAAGAATTATACGGCCAAATGACGACACCTGTTAGCATTATGATTGTTTTGGTCATCCTTCTCGGTTTCTATGCAATCTTTGGCATGAGCATTATCTCTAACGCCACAGTTGGGACAATAAGACTCTTCCTTCAGGCTGATCCACACGATATCATCAACTCAAAGACAATCCTCAAGATATTGTCAAACGACTTTTCATCAAATGACGACGACACACTATCAAAGGATACATCATTCTATGAGATGCTTGTTTCCAACCTTCTTGACGGCACAGTGTTCATGGACAATAACTTGAAGATATTATCTGCTAATAAGTCCATTGAGAACATCCTCGACGTTTCTGCAAGTGATGTTATCGGCAAGAAGTTGTCAGACATTGCACACGCACCAGAAGGAAAGGAGCAGGGACTTAACACTTTCTTCGCAGCTCTCCACACAGCAATGAATGCTATGAGATCACCAAGAATCACAATGGAAGCTGAAATCAACAGACATGGAGAACCAATCATGGTCGAGTTCAATGTTATCGCTGTTTCTCTTGTTGGCGAAGTCCAGACAGCACCGACAAACAGAGAAGGCTTGGCAATGGTTATCGTTGTCATGAAGGATACAACGCCAGCTATGACAGCTAAGAAGTTGTTAGATGATGAGCATGACAAAGGTGAACATTTGTTGAAGATGATTCTTCCAGATATCATTGTTAGAAAACTTCAACTTGGTGAATCTAACATTTCATTCTCAGTTCCTTCAGCATCAATCCTGTTCATGGATATTGTTTCATTCACACCATGGTGTGGATCTCTCCCTGCAAAGACAGTTATGGCAACTCTCAACAAGATGTTCAAGTTGTTCGATACTGCTTTGTCGAGATATGACAAGATGATCAAGATCAAATGCATTGGCGACTGCTATATGGCGGCAGGTGGTATTTTCGATGAAGTTAATAACCCTGCCATCCATGCAAAGCAAGCAATTTCATTCTGCTTGGATGCAATCAGCGGTCTTTCGCTCTTCGATATCGAAAACAAAGTTCAGTTGAGAATCAGAGCTGGTATCAACTGCGGTGGTCCAATCATTGCAGGTGTTTTGGGTATTGAGAAGCCAACATTCGATATTCTTGGTTCAGCAATTTCAGTTGCCGCTGCTATGGAACATAATGGTGTTCCAATGAATGTTCACATCCCTCAGCACATGTACGACTTGGTTTACGACCAGGACTTCGTATTCAAAGAGAGAGGTGACATCCATATTAAGGACAAGATGATCCACACTTATCTTGTTTCCGGTTACACATCAAAAGGTCACAATTAATTTTTTAATGTTTTGAAATAATACTTTTATGCAATTAAACATGGATATTAAATTAATTGTTATTTTTCATTCGATTATGATTAGATAAATAACCTTAAACATGGTGGAAATACCAAAATAACCTTAAACATGGAGGAAATCCTAATGATTGGTATTAATTCAAGAAAAATGAAAGAACAATTGATTAAATGGCGTTCAGCAGTGTGATGAGAGGTGACTGCAATGTGGAAAAGCTGTTGTTGATCAATGAGAATAATCTAGAGTTTAGGTTCATGAGAAAAAATGATTTAAGGTTATTGTAGATTTCCTCCTTCAAAAATTTCAAAGGAATCTGACAAAAAGCAAAATTGCATCAAAACATTGTGCTCATTGATTTGGGATACATTTTATCAAAAATTTTCTGAAGATTTTGGGGGAGAAAGGAAATTGTTTCCTTCATATTTTCTTTGGTAATGGAGGCAGCATTCACATTAGAGAGACTCACTACAAGCCATAGAATGATGGAGCAGCAACAGGTTGAGCTTCTGCAGGGTGCGGCTTCATGGAAAGAGTTTCGTGATAACAAACTCAGTAAACTCGACGCAAACACAATACACTCGATAATTGACATTCTGTACGCTCTCAAGATACTCGGCCAGGCCAATGGAGACCCGAAATTCGTTAAACATAACGGAATTAACAAAAAAAGACTCGACAACTTTATTGTGGGAATTTGGGGCAGAATATCGCCTTTATTCTACAGCATAGTTTGGATGAAGAGGTGTGAATCAAAAATTATCCCAAAAGAGTTTGAATATGATAATAATCAAATCAAAGATACGATTTACAACATCATTTCTAATCCAAATCAAGGTTCATTATATCAGATGATGGAACACTTGCATACAAGCGTTCAAAAGTTCGAAGATCAAAAAATTAATCGAATCGTACTTATAAAAACAGACAATTTAGTTATATTTTCAACCTTTGTTAAGGTTAGGAACCAAAGCAAACTTTACAAGCACTTCGTTTTGCAAAACGGAGAATTCAAGATATTCGTTCGAAATACTCAAAGAAGCGGTCGGCAATCCAGCCTCTCATTGGAATTTTCGACGCCAATCCTAGGCACCCAACAAACAGCTCCTGATAATGCTGATTTTCAAAATTTCACAAATTTTAATTGCGATGAAACACTTCAACAAAATGAAGGATTTCAAGCTCAAAATGAGAATTTAGTATCTCAAAACAAAGAAGGAAACCTTGTCGATGCTTTCACCAATGATAATTCGGCTTTTGGAAGCTGTTATAACATTGAAAATGATTCTTTCCACAATGATAATTCAGCTTTCAGGAGCTATTATAACATTGAATATGATGATGAATTTGAGAATGAATGGCATTAATAATAAATTTATGTAAAAACTTTCTTATTCTTACATAAAATAGAATTCTTCGTTCTGCTGCTCTTGATAATCATTAGCAAATGGATCCTCATCATCGATTCTGGTTTCTGTTGTGAATAGTGCATTCTCGTATGTCAAAAGGGAGTTAGCATTGTTTGTTATGACACATTCTTCAATCTCGAATGATTCTGATGTTTGTGTTGATTGTGACTCTTCCTTTCTTCTCGATAACAAAACGAATACTATAATTGAGGCCGTGATAATTATTACTGCCAAAACTGAAATCAATATTATAATTAAGTAATTTTTCTTTGGTGATTATTTGTTTGCTGCTTTATTGATACTTTCAGTTGTATTTGAAGCCTTCAATGACTGAGATTCATTTTGCGAGATTAATAGTTTTTGTTGTGAGCTAGAATCTCGAGCATTTGAAGTATTCATAGGAGTAAAATGTGGTGTTGATAATGGAGTTATGAAAGGTGATTCTCCTCGTGTTAATGATGGAGTTGTTGATGGTGTTATTTGTAGTGTTAATGATGGAGTTGTTGATGGTGTAGTTAAAGCAGTCATCAAAGGCATAATCAATGGAGTTGCTGAAAAAGTAATTGAATGTGTGATTAATGGGGTTAGTAATGGAGTTAAAGAAAGTGTTGTTGAAGGAGTTGTCATAGGTGTTGTTGATGCTAAAGGTGTAGTTAAATATAAATTAGTGTCACGTACAGAAAGTTGTTACGAAAAAGTGATACGATATTATCTGACATGTAAAGTTGTTAGAATCTCTGGTTTTATGTGTCAAAATCGCGTCTGACGGGAAGAACTGGGGACTACATTGACACAGGTACCACGCATGTTGGTAGCTAAACTCACAGATCTTCCTTTCACACCCCATCATTAAGAAATCAAAGATTTCCACTTCAGAATGCCTCTGAAGAGCAAAATTAAATGCTTGATTGGGACTTGTAGCCGAGGTGCTAGCAATCCAATCCACAGTTCTTCCTTTCAGAACCATTCTGTAGAGTAAATCGCTGATTATTTCGAAGATCGAGTCTGAAAGGAAGAATTGTGGACTGGATTGCTAGCATTTTGGCTAATAGTCCCAATGAAGCACTTAATTTTTCTTTTCAAAGTAAATTTAAACAAATATAGGATATCATTCTTCCAATAATCATTTATAATCACATGCCACGTAAATATTTGTTTGTCAAATATTTATGTTTACATGTCAGATACTATCGCTTTTTTGTGACAACTTTCGGTACGCAACAATTAGCATTAAGAAATCTGTCCAAATTGCCTATTTTGCATTTATAATTTTAATGATGAACTTTTGTTCAGATGAATTTATCTGTTCAAACTACTTTCGCTGTAAATTTGATTAATACCATGTGGATGAGCAGCAATCGATTGTTGCAACGAAAACCATGTTTTAAACCCAAATGAAATACGTTCATTGGAAAATGAAAGAATCTGAGTGTAAAAGTGACATCTTCTTATCCCGTATGACTTCAATACTAAAAAAAGATGATTCGAGATTAGAAAATGAAAAATATTTTTGACATGTAATTTCATTTTTTGATATTTTGACAGATTTTTGAAGGTAGTTTCAGGATTTGAGATTGGTAAATTAATTGGGGAAGGAGCATTTTCAAAGGTAAAAATCGCAAAAGAAGTTTCAACTGGGAAAGAATACGCGTGTAAAATCATAGATATAGCAAAATTTGATGATGGAAATCTTGAAAAAACAATTTTGAACGAAATAGAAATTCATGGTAAAGTTATTAATGCATACATTATAAATTTGCATAAAGTTTTTAGGTCAAAACGAAAATATTACATGATTTTGGATTTGATTAAAGGCAAAGATTTATTTGATGAAATTTGCAATAAAGGAAAACTAAGTGAAAACGAATCAAGAGCTTATTTCCAACAGTTAATCGATGCAATTGATGCACTTCATAAATCGAATATAATTCATCGGGATTTAAAGCCAGAGAACATTTTAGTCAATGACAAAAGTGAATTGTTCCTTGTTGACTTTGGATTGGCCGCAACAAACATAACTGAAACCACAGAACTTTCTGAGAGATGTGGAACACCAAATTTTGTTGCACCAGAAGTTCTTTCTGGTGAAAAATATCTTGGAAGGCCAGTTGATTTGTATTCTGCTGGATTAGTTTTATATACAATGTTAACTGGAATTTTGCCTTTTTCAGCAGATGATGTTGATGACATCATTGACAATGTTTTGGCGACAGAACTCGAATTTCCAAATTTCTTATCTGTGGAGTCAATAAATCTCATCAAGAACTTGATCAATCGTGATCCAAAGAAACGCTATGATATCGACAAAGTCCGCAGCGATCCATGGTTTAAGATAAACTATCATCGAGATTCATACGATAAAAATGTTGCAAATAGAATTTTAATTAAAGATGCAAAGATCGAATATAAAGATGTTATTGATGCATTTACTTTATTCTCTATCGCCTGCCGAACAGATTTAAGATGTTTGATTGAACAATCTCAAAATACAATTCATCCAATTGTATTTAGTGTAAATAGAGAATTGGATTTTATAAAACAAAGACTTAACTTTGCTATAAAGTCATTAGAAGGATGTTTATCAATGTCAAAGAATGGATCAATCAAAGCTATATTCTCAATAGGCTCTAATCCATCATCAATCCAAATAGAAGTGTTCCACATCATCAAAAACAAACACATAATTCGCTTCACAAATCTCTATGGAGAGCCCAATGATTTCCAAACAATTGTAAATCAAATAACAAACCTAATCCAATAACAAATTTTATATCTTTATTCACCCATATGCTTTATCTTTGCCGAGAATCATAATAAGAATCAGCCTCAATAACATCTCAATAAACGAAGAATTTTTTTGCTATCTAAAAATTAGATGATCAAAATGTTGTTTTCATTCATTCAAAAATGAACAAAATCCAACAATCATTATTCGAACTCGAAATCAATATCTAAAGCTGTTTAAAAATATATATCAGGATATATTTTTATATATACTCAACAAAATCTATATTTCACGAATTTCAAAAAAAAATATATACGAACTTTTCATATGAATTCATCAGTTGTTGAAATATTTGATCCGATCCATTGTTTATAAAGGCAATCTAATTTTAAAAATTGATAATGTTTTGAAAAATTGACATGTAAACATCGATGTGATGGAATTTTGCCATGTAATTTTTTTGTAAAATATTTGTTTGTTATAAAACGTCACTTTTTTCGTTTAAAGTTATTTCGATGTCTCAAGTTTTTCAGCGTCCACCATCAGCGAGGCAGAGTGGAATGAGGCCACCATCATCAAAATCGAAAATCAATGGTGATGTCCCGTTCAACACAAAAACAATCGCAAGCAGCCGCCCATTAACAAATCAACAAGGCCTTCCGAGCGCTCACGTTCAGAAGGGAACACGCCAAGTTGCAGACAGCAAATACTACATCGGTATTCTCCGTCAAAGATTAAATGATATCGTTCAAGAAATTAAAAGATTAGAAGCAGAAAATGAAGAAAGGAAACGTGGACAAGCGATCCAAGTCTCCCTACAGCAGGAAGTCCAGGAATTGCGCACACAAATCAACGGATTAGAAGCAGAACTCGCAGATTATAACGTACTTACAGATCGCCTGGCTAACAAAGTGTCGTACGACGAAATGCAGGCGAGCCTCAAAGACACACAGACGTCAAATTCGCAACTCGAAAAGGAGGCTGATAGACTCTATCGCGAGCGCAAAGATCTCGAATCAATTGTCACAGATCAAGAGAACCAATTCCAGGAAATGATGAGGGGTTCTGGCGCTCCAGAACTGAAGAAGATGGCAGCGGAACTCGAAGCTTTGGAGGCCGAATGTCAGCAATTAAGAGGATCAACAGGAAATCTTCAAGGAAAGAGCCGTGAAGAGCTTCTTCAGATGGTTAAAGACGCAACATCTAAGATTGGCGATATCGATAAGCGGATCCAGGATGAGCAGAAGAGCTATCAATACGTTCAACAACAGATAAAGAACTTAGAAGCACGTGAAGCTGGCCAAAATACAGAAAGAGGCAAGAAATATCTCACATTGCTTAATCGTGAAAAAGAAATGAACAACTTTATTAAAAATTACCCACAAACGCTCGATAACGCACAGCAAGAGCTTGCAAACGCTCAAAAGCGCGTTCTTGAGATCCTCAACGAAACATCTCGTGATTTGGAGTGCATTGATAAGCTTCCAACGCTCGAGAATTACCAACAATTGCAGAAGGACCTCAGCTATAAAGAACAACAGACAAAGGCCGCTCAGGCGACAGCTACTCAGCTTCAGTTAGAAGTGGAGCAGAGGCGCCGTGAGTTTGAAGATTTGCAGAACGTAGATCAGAAGATTCAGCAAGAAGAAGAATTACTTCAGAGGCAGATCGATAATATGATCCGCGAAATGCCGAACTTCATGGATGTTGATAGTATTAGAGAAGAAGGAGAGCTCAAGAAGAAACAGAAGATGGAAATGCGTGATAGTTTGAAGATGCAGCTTAAGAATATAAAGAAGGCTACAAATATTGCAGCCACGCAATATAATGATACTAGGGCTGCTCTTAGAACAAACGAAACACACACTAAACTCCATCAGTTGGAGAAGGACCTTCAAAATAAGGCTCTTGAGAACGCTGCCATCATCGAGTACATCGAGGAAGACCGCAGAAAGACAAACTACGCCATGGTTAAGAGGCAAGCTCTTGCAATTGTTAATGAAATCAATCAGTCGCTCTAAAATTCAGGTATTTTTTATTTTAACTTCGGCTGCATTAACTTTTTTTACTTATTGCATATTGATTTCTTTCTTTTAAATCAAAATATATCATAGCATTAAGAAATAAATAGATATATTCAAAAATAATGTTGCAAATGGCAACTATATGACTATTACTTCATATGCTTCTTACTATTATTCGATAATATCAATTTTTAAAGTATTCGATTTTTATTATTGAGTCAAAATAAAATTGAAAGATTTAATACATTTTGATGATTTTGATAAATAAAACGAATGTAATTATTTTTATCTTTACCAATGGATGTTATTTTAATAGTAGATTCTAATTCCACAAAGATATATATTTTAAAGTCAGAAATTGTTATTAAATAATATTTGACTTACAGTTTTGACATCTGTATATGTGCATATTCTCTTAATTTTAGCTATGAAACATTATAATACCACAGAAATGACTTGGAATTGATTTGAATATCGCTTTTTAAATTAACCTTTTTCTTCCAAGCTCATACTTTACCAATACATTCTAATCCCATATTCAATAATGTTTCCAATTGAACTTTGGCTAAAAGCTCACATAATATTTTGCATATACGAAATCAAACACAAAATCTGTAAATAAACTCCTAATTTCGCAATACCCACACCAAAAAATCGATGTAGCACTTGCGTGCGATGTGCGAAGATCCAATGATGAAGAAAATTTTTCATTTCGTTGTCGTATTTAGAAAAGGTTGTCATCGTTAGTTTTTACAATTACCAAACGATTGTTGCTGATTTGGACTCAATGTTTGATTGTGAAATCGCTTTCTATTTCTTTTCATTTTCTGATTTAAGCCATTCACAAAAATCTGACTTTAAGTTCAGCGTTTGCAATACGCGTACAATTCATATTTTAAATGAAATTACGCCTTAAAAGGGAGGCCATAACTTTTACAAATCTCATTTTTTTTGAGACCAAAGCGTTGAATTTCAGATGATTTCTATTTCAAAAAGTTATCCATGTACTCAGTTATATCCAAATTTCATTGTTTTTCCACAAAATTTTAAAACCATGTCAAAGAAAAATTAACTCTCACCTATAAATATACCGAAATATCAAAATTTTGGAAATTTACAAAATTGAGAAGAAATAACCTTTTCACAAAAAAATGACTGCTAATGAAGATATCGATGACATAGAGAATATCGACGATGGCGATTTTAGCGAGGAAATACCAAAGTGTGAGGGCAGCGTCGTGAGGTTCCTTTTGAGCCAGCTTAGACCAGGGATGTCATTATCACGCGTTACATTGCCAACATTTATTCTCGAAACTAGGTCCACGATACAGAGATTCACTGACTGGATGGCTCATGCTGATATCTTGAGAAAAGTCAATACAGAAGAGGATGCAGCGATGAGATGTTTCCATCTGTGCACGTGGATCGTCTCTGGCTTCCACATGTCGCCGAGGCTACCGAAGAAACCCTACAATTCACTATTAGGAGAGGTATTTCGTGCGGCATTAATCGAAAATGATGGCAGTATCGGCGGATCTTATGAGGCAGAGCAGGTTTCCCACCACCCACCGATATCCGCCTTCCACTTTTGGGACAGAAAAGGAAACACTGTGATATGGGGACACAGCGAAATGAGGTCGAAATTCACCGGAAACTCAGCCGTGGCTATAATGGACAACGAGAACACGAAGGTCAACTTTGAGGCCATTTCGCGTGGAGAAAGTTACGAATTTAACTTCCCGGACATGTGGGGACGCGGAATTTTGATTGGAACGCTCCGTATGGAGATTTGTGGCGAAGTAAGGATAAAATGTCCTCAGACTGGTGTCACCGCTGATATTAAGTTCAAAGAAAAGCCAACATTCCACGGAAAATATAATTGTTTTAAAGGACACGTGTATGTGCCAGGAAAGAAGCACCCGGAGAAAGTCATAACATTTGAGGGACGCTGGACCGCATATTTGAAGGCAACAGATTTACGTACAAAAAAAACTTGGATTGCTTTCGATGTGAGAAAGGCCATGCCGCTGAGATTTATCATGCCTATCATCACAGAGCAGTGTAATTACGAGTCTCAATATCTCTGGCAATATGTAACACGTTATTTATTGATGAAAGATACGAAAAACGCAACAGAACACAAACTAGCGCTCGAAGAAAAGCAACGTCTCGAGAGAAAGCACTTTGAAGACAACAACATCGAATGGAAGTACCAAAGATTCCATTTCGACAAAGAGAAAAACAGATATGTTCCAAACAACTTGAATCTTACCACATATCAACCTGGTGAACCAGCACAAGCGATGCCGGAGCCATTCCATATCCCAGAGTGCATCCAGAACGCTTTAGATGCAGATGTAACAAAACCACTCGATCAAATCTACCGTGAAACACAAGAGAAAATCAATACAAACAAGTAATTCATATATTCGTTTTAATGTTTTATTTAAATATTGTTTATTTATTCAGTTTTCTTTTATATCTTCTAAAAATTCTTTTCTATAGATTCCAATGGCCCAAATTAAGCCAATATTTGTTGTACATTCGTAAATAGACTTGAATATGCTGGGCAATGACTTATGAAGGAAAAATTGAGAGTAAGCAAAAGGGATGGAAGATTGCAAAAATAGAAATCAGAAATTACAATAATCGAATATCGATCTTAATATTTACATCGGCACCATGTTTGACAAGATATTGAACAATTTCGAGAGATCCTTTTTCAATTGCTTTTGTTAGTGGAGTACAATTTCAATATTATAATGAAGTGAGATCGATTAATTTCATATTATTATGATAATCAAACAATATCGATTTCAAATCGAATTATCTGTTGCAAAAAAATCTAAAAATATGGATTTATGATCAATCCCAAGATGATGACTATAGTACAATAAATCTATGCCATAGCCAACCGTAGAACTTTAGAATTGGGTACTTTGCCTGAAGCAAAGTTTACTCGAGCAAATTTTGAATTATTGTATTTTTTGCCGAAGTACTTTGATAAAAAAGTTTGCAGATATCTGAAAGGAACTGATTTATCTTCTATGAATTTTTCTTCATTAACCATAATTATGAAGCTGTAATCTAAAACATATAGTTTTCTGACATGTAAAAAGGGCACTTTGGCGCCCGTAAATATTTGCAAAAAATGTTGTCAAAAAAATCAAAATTCTTTAATGGCTCTGTCGAATCTAGATTATGAAGAGACAGCTAAAAAATTGGTGATATGATAATGAATGATACGTTTTTTGATGTCTTTGATGATTTCAATGAGTTGTTCAAAGTTCTGAAGGCTTCAACACTTAATGGAGATCAAGCACTTTATATAATGAAAAAATCTAAAAAACGATTTGATGTATACAATTGCTTTGCTGTGTTTTCTATACTGAATGTTAAGTCCAATTTTGATATCGCACAAGATGGAGAATCTCTATATGAATTGATCAAAGTTTCTTCAGATATTCTTCATACAAAGCCATTGAAACGAATTATAGAATACATCGACTTCCTTACAAACAAACTTGAAAACGTAGAATCAGAAAAATCAGGTCTGGAAAGAAAATTATCCAAAATGAAAAATTCAGTGGCTCAAAATACAAATTTAACCAAATCTCTATCAGCAGAAGTGTTTAATCTAAATTCTCGTATTTTCAATCTTAATTCAGAAAATATGAAATTAAAAGAGGACAACACTGAGATATCAAATAGGCCACCAAATAACATTCCTGTAATTCCAAATCATAGGACAAACATTTCATCATTAGTTTCAATTTTAGAAGCTGCAACTTAATTCGATGTGATTGAAAACAATCAGCTTCAACAGTTCATTAGAAATCTTGTATCTCTTGTCAAATCCGGTGTAAATATTCCTTCCAATTCTTTAGTAATGCAATTGTTTGATCTGAAAGATTTTTCTGGTATATATCCGTTTTTTAATTCATATTATCTCAAAGGAAACTTAAAATCAAATCTTTGCATTCTTGGGCTTAGTGAAGCTATTGATTGTAACAAACGAACAATCATTCATCAATCATGCATGAGTGGCAATTTATTGCTTGTTATAGCTCTTGCAGATAGTGGATGTTATGTCCGAGCACTCGATAATTGGTAATAATATTTTAATTAATTCTTGCTATTCTGGAAAGAAAGACATTGTTGAATATTTGATCAACAATAGTGCAAGTATCGACTGGAAGAATCCTCTTAGTTTCAATGCTATTTTGGCAGCAATCGAAGGTGGCAACATCCAAACAATTCAATTTTTGATCGAAAGAGGTGCCAATGTTAATTCAGTGAACATTAATAACTCAAATTGCGCATATATCGCTTCGAAATCAGAGAACCTTGAGATTCTCAAGCTAATGATATCTCATGGCCCTAATCCAAGGCATAAGAATAATTATGGAGAATCCAGCATCCATGCACATGTTCTTGAGTATTTGATTTCAATTGGATGCGATATAAACGATAAAGGAAGTAATATGTGGTCTCCCTTGCATTTGGCTGTTACAAAGAACATATTGAATGCGTTCAGGTACAAATCAAACACGGAGCGAATCTCAACGATCCAAATGATCAACATAAGACTCCTCTTGTTGTTGCAAATTCAAAGAGTGAAAACGGCGATCAATATCGAAAAATACGTGATTTGCTTGTTATATCCGGCGCCAAAATTGTTCATTGGCAATAATTTTTTGTTATACAGATTAAAATATTGTTTTGACATTTACGAAGCAGATTTTTAAAATTTTACATATCAATTTGACATGTCAAAAGGATTCAAAGTTTTGACATTTACAAACAAAAATACTTACATGTCAAATGTAGATTTTAAGAAAATTCAGTGATAAATATATATATGGTTTATGATATAGATTTCAAATACCACAAATTAATGTCAAAATGCAAAAGGCACAAAAATTTTAAAAATCTAAAGTCCAATGGATATCGAGGAACTATTTAAAGATCCGTCGATTATCATTGGCGGAAATGACGATGCTTCTTCCTTCTTTTTAAATATCGCAACAGAATTCTTCAAATCAACCAAAGAGAAAGAAATTTCGAAAAATGCGGCCGGAAAACTTGAAAAATTACTAACAGAGGATTTCGGACAGTTTTCAATTTGGCAACAAATCAATGTTCAGAATAAAGCGGTACTCGAATCCGCGAGAAATGCGATCGAAACACAAAAACAACAAGAAATCGAAGCGCAAAATCAACAAAATGCAGAGAACGAGGAAGAAGACGAAGAGGATGATGAAGATATTAAACGACTTTTGAAAGAACGCAATGAAAAGAATAATGAAAATGCAGAAGAAGAAAACGAAGAATATGACTACGATAACTTTGAATTTGATGAGAATGGTATTCAAAAGGCACACATTTCAGATGAAAATCCGGAAGAAGAGGATGCTGAAGAATATGATTACGATAACTTCGAATTTGATCAGGATGGAATCCAAAACGCACGCATATCAGATGAGAACCAAGAAGAGGAAGATGATGGAGGTAAAATGGGTGAAGAAGAGGAAGGACTTGCGCCAGAATCTGAAGACGAAGATGATGCGTTTTCTGCAATCTTAACAGGCCAAGCCGGAGAGAATAATGATGACTCTAAGTATATGAATTACAAGGACTTCTTCGGCGATGTTCCACCAGAAGAGTTAGACGCTGAAGACCGCAAAGCAATGGCTGATGAAGAAGCAGAAGCTAATGGCGAGAAAGATGAAATTAAGGAACAGATCTCAGAGATAGAAAAGAAGATGATGGAGCCAAAGCCATGGCACTTGATGGGTGAAGCATCAGCCGCCGACAGACCGAAGGATTCATTGGCTGATATAGAGATTGATTTCGCTGTTTCTAATTCTCTTCCTCCGGATCCTCTTCCAGCGAAAGAACTCGAAGCTTTGCTGATTCGCCGCATTGAAGCGATGAACTTCGATGATGTTGTTCGCAAGGCAAGGCCAACACGCACGCCACAGGAGCTCGAAAAGATATCATCAACAAAGTCAAAGAAGTCTCTCACAGAGCTCTATGAGGACGAAATCATGAAGAAGAAAGGAGATAATGAAAGCGATGCTCCTCAATTCACTCAGCAGCAAACAGAAGCCATCGAAATGTGGAAAGCTCTCGAACACGAACTTAATAAGTTCACAGAGCGCCGCTTCATGGCAAGAAGACCACCAACAAAGGTCGAAGTCACGAAGCAGGATGGCGCTGCAACATTGGATGCGGAGCAGAAGCCAGAGACTACAAAAGCACCGGAAGAGATCATGAAGCCGGTGAAGTCAACAAGAGAGATGAAGGGAGAGGCAGAGGAAACACATCAAGAGAGAAGAGCAGACAGAAGAATGTACAAGCAGCACTACAAGAAGAACCAGGAGAAGAGAGATGCAAAGAAGGGAATATTGTATTCACAGACAGGAAAGGACGGTGCAGAAGTTCAAGTTCTCAACGAAGTCAAGAAGTTGCAGGAAGGAAAGTTGACTGGTATCGAAGTTTACCAGCCAGGACAGGCAATTCCAGACGAGAAGCAAGAGAAGAAGTTCAGGAAAGACTACTTACTCTAATTTTTTTATATATAAATAGATTTTCTTTATAATTTTTTAATTATAAACAAAAATAGACAAAAAATAGATTTTTAAATGTTTGATAAATTTCACAAATTCAGTTCGATGATTCCCCTTTGATTAAATTGCTGACGTTTTTCAATTTACACGAAATATCATATTTTTAAAATTTGACAATCTGACACATTACGTGTTATGATTCAAAAGTTCATTATTATTGGAGATTATAACATGATTATATCTGCACAGTATAAACCCATATATTGTGTGTTTAAATTATGGCTTTTGAAACATTTGATTGATTATTTCATTCATTAGAACAAAAATAATTTGAAAAGTTGCTTTTTAAATTCAGACCGAAGTAAAAGTACTAGATAATATTTGATGTGTTTAATTGAACATAAATATATGAGCAAAGGTTGAAATAGAGAGATTATTCGGATTGCGAGAATTTTGTCGTAGAAAAACGAAAATTGCACTTTTCACGAAATCTAATATCTTGACATTCAGAACGGCAACAATATGCAGTATGATAATATGTTATGCACCACACAGTGTATATATCATGTATATAAAAATTAGAATTTTCCCTCATCTCAATGTGTCAATAATAGAAGTTTCAAAAATTGAGGGGATGAAACTGGAGCCTTAATATTCATTTAAGGGGGCTGCTATCATAAAAAGTGACACTTAAGGCTCATGATTTTAAAAATCATTATGAATGCATAGCATTTTCAAAATATCCTGACTGTAATAATACAATAAAAATGATACAATAACTAGTTATTAATATTACAACTTTTTCGGGTGAAAAATTTTAAAATATGATGCAGTTTTTCAACCCAATTTTGAATAGTTTACATCTGATGAGATTGCCTTAAGTTGAGTATATGAATAAATATTATTTTTTACTTATTGAGAGATGCATGGTAATTGAGGATATCCTTAAGTTTTGGAATATGTTCCAATGGTTTCTGAACAATATCATATGAAAAGTTTGCGTTAACGAACAAAAATCTAACAATGATAGCTTGTTCGTTCATCAATGTGTAGGCTCTGCCGTGATCTTCCAAGTCTGGAACCATCGCAACTTCACAAAGACCGACAGCTTGCAATGAATTACCAAGATTGGACTTTGGATATCCATTCTGAACGTTTCGAACATAATTAAGTGATGTCAAAAGTTCGCTAGCGAAGTAAATTCCTGAACCGAAGACTTTACCATTCTGCTGCATCTCTGTTCCTGTTCCATTCTTGAGTCCATTTCTAATAATGGAGTGCCATCTGTCTCCTGTTGAACCATGCCATAAGAACATGGATCCATACTTAGCTTTGAGCTGCTTGAACTTGTTTTCTCTTTCTTCTGATGCCATGAGTGTCAAGAATTGGTGACGCGTTGGGAACTGCTTGAGGCGCAATTCAGGCGATAACTCGTACAATTGCGCCTTGTTGGACAAAATGATCCAGTTCAAGAGTAATGTTCCCTTTTCGCCGAGCATCGATGTGAGCTGAATATCGTCTGTGCAACGAACCATATCTGAAACTGAAGGAAAAGTTTTAATGATCTTCCGCATTTCATTATCATTTAAGAAAGTTGGACGTGGATTAAGCCACGCTGTGCCAAGCGCTGTAGAGAAGCATGAGATCATCAGGTCAGCGACATCGGGATCTCTCTTTAACTCTTGAAGCAAACTCGTTCCAACGCCAAGTTGTGTGAATGAGAAATTGCAAAGTTGATTGTTGCAAACTGAAGGCTTAACTGTGGCTTCTTTGAGTTTCTTTCCGCAGAAGCAGCAGTGATCCTGAAGGCCGATGAAAAGCTCGCATATTTCCATGATAAAGTACAAAAGATGGCAGGACTCGATCGAACATGGCATTTTCATGCTAACCTCGAGTTTTTCGCCTGTCTTAAGGAAGTTTCGTGCATCATTGAGATTGTTGTGGCATAAAACAAGTGCTGTCTTGGCTCTATCGTTCGAAATTCCTTCTTTAATGAGAATTTTAATTAAATTGGGGTCAGCATGACCGGTTGCACTGAGAACATAACTTGCAGCGCGATAATTTGCCTTTGGTTTATATTCTTTGTTGAAAAATTTCGGAATTAAATCAACAATAAGCGGACGACCGATAAAAACTTGTTTATAAACTGGATGTTCGTATGTTATCTGCGGTTGTTGTGTCCAATCATTATTTAACATTTGAATAGTCATTATTAACAAAGTATCGTGAACTGTGAAGCCGTAAACGACTTTTTGAGCAAGCGGTAAAAATGACGCTGGGATGTTGATGTGAATATCATTATTTATTGCGGTAACATTCCAGGCTGGAAGGTATTTTTTGAATTCTTCGACTTCTTTTATCGCAGGTGTCAAAGAAACGATGGAAAAGTTGAATTGAACGTAGTCGTCGCTTGATTCCTCCTCTTCTTCCTCTTCTTCGTAAACTTCAATGATAACTTCTTCTTCTTCACTCATTTTCTGACAAATAAAATTATGCCAAATAAATTTGACTGTCATTTCTTAATTTACATGCAAAATTATTTGAAATTGTTTAGTTTATGTGTCATAAATTTTTATTGATAAGTTTATTTGTCATAATAATGATTTTATATTGTTTACATGATATTTTCTGATAAGGTGTAATTTTTGAATGATTTATTAGTCAAATTTTGAGCATAACACTGTCTTATTTCTAAATTTAAGAATAAGAATATTAAGAATTCAGTTATTTATTATTAAAGAAACTATCTATTCGTTACATTTGCAGTGATGCAATATATAATCAATCTTTGCATGTAGAGCTAGCAATGAATTTTCGTTGTAAACATATTTAGTTAACTGATGCCACTTTAAAATACTAAATTGAAATATATATTTACAAAAATGTATATACGTATGATTTCGTAATAAATTTATTTATTATTCATGAATCTATTATCATTAGATCAATCACAATAATATGATAACAATATAATTTGAAAATTGGAAAAATAATGTCTGATAAAGGTCAATAGAACTTTATGATGATATTAAATACAACAATGTGTGATAACAAACAATAGTAAAAAGTCATATAACAAGATAAAAATTTTGAGAATATCAAAATCAGAGATAATTAGCAAACAATCTCAGCAAACTTCTTCTGTGGGAGAGTAACTGTTTCTCCATCGATTGCAAGAACAACATTTGGATTAACAAACATTATATGAGCTTTAATATCTGGATCTATCTTCAGCGACACAATGTCACCGATTCTGTATGTTTTCTGATTGATAACAATTGTTTCTTTCGTTGCTTGAAATTTCGATTTTTTGCTCTCTTCAATATCTGCGACTATTTCTTGTTGCTTTAGCTTCGGCGAGTGATCCTGTCTGTAATTTGCAAGTGAAGCACCTTCAAAATAAGATTTTACATCTCTGAGATTTTTAAATATTGTCGGATTCTCTGATAAAAAGTAAGAATAGCAGTCTGGAAAGTGCTTTTTCAGTACATCAGCGCGAAATCTGAGGTATTCTTTAAATCTAATTTCGATTTGATTTTCATAATATTCGCAATCGCTGTTACAGCACTTCAATGAGTTTTCTTTTTCATCCTCTGAGAATTTTATCTCGTTATTTCTCCATTCTTCCAAAGCTTTTTCTTCTTTTTCGGAATATTCCTCGAATTTCTTGAGATAATCGAGATAATCCTGATTGACTCCTTTCTTCAACATAATAACTTGCTGCGCGATGTAATTGTACTTCTGTATCAATCGATTTATATCTTGAGCTTTATTTTGATTATCAGACATTAAAAATAATGACTTGAAAACTTATTAGATATCACTTCAAACTAAATTATATTATAACTACCTATTAAAATATAACCAAATATGAAATAATTATCAAAATATCTTTGATAAATATAAAATCGTCTTTGCTAGTTAAAATTTAAAAATTTGTATTATGTATAAACTAAATTTTCAAGATCAATGGAATATAACAATATTTTGTTTCAAAACAAGTCTTTCTGTTGCAATTATGTTCCATGCGTTGAGGTTAATGCGCTTCTTGCTGGAGTCAAGAACAAGAGAAGAGCCGAAGTACGTCAAAATGAGGAAGCTTGCAGCAACAATAGAGATGAAAGCTAAAAAATAGATGGAGTAACTTGTGCTTTCACCCATTTCAGCCATCTTCGCGTCATCATCTGCTGCCTGGATGGAAATAAGCTCCTTGGCTTCCTGCTTAGCCTTGTTATCCAATGATTCGATAACAGCAACAACTTTCTTCATCGATCTGTAAATCAATATGTGTGTGATAATCAACGGCGTGAAAACGGCAAAAGCGGTCATTATAGGAACAGCAACGGACATCATGAAGAAGAAAGCATTCATTGCCTGTCCCTGGTTGTACTGGGAGTCGGATATCTGTGAATAAAGAGCTGAAACTTACTCAAAGAATGGCAAAAAGTTCAAAGATAGCTCGCATGCATTGGGATTTGTCATTAAATCGGAAACATTTTCTTTTCCGTCCATTTCTCTTTGATTGGCCAAAAACATAGATATGATATTTGCTAAGCTGGCAGTGGTGTTCACGAAGTATGGACATGTTTGGTATGAAGTCGTTCTTGTGATGAGATTTCCTGCATAATTAAATATATCGATTGATCTCGTCATAGATCTATCTGCAAGGAGTTCAATAATGGTCTGGAAGGCTGTTGATGATCTGTTTGTGAAGTTAATAACACCTGGAAGCATATTAGTTGAAAAGTTAACGAATAAGTTATCATCTGGACGAAGAAATGTCTCTATGTAGGCAGTATACTTCTGTAACTGGTCCATTTCGCGATAAAACTCGGATACAAGATTAACATTAGATAAAGCAATGTAAAACCTTGTCTTTGAGACCGCATCCAGCTGCTTCATATCAGCAATAACGTCCTGGAGCTGAATAACAGCTGTAGAAACGCCAAAAATAAAGGTCACAATTATAAAAACGATGATAGCGATTGCTACAACGTTGATTGCCTTAACTTGTGTTGGTATTTTGTTTTAGAGCATTCTATGAAGCGCTAATCTCACTCTTGCCTGCTTAATCGATAGTTTTCCGATATATTCTTCGATATCGGCATCCAAAGCTTCAGTACCGTCCATAGAGATCTCAATGCTGTTGTTTCCTGAGCTTCCTGTGGTCAATCCATTTGTTTTATTGGCTACATTGTTATTTCTCTTCTTATTGATTGATTCATTCAAATCTAAGATCTTTTCAGTGAGATACTTCGGGAAGGCGGTGACCATGGACCTGAAAGCGAAGTTAACAGAGAAAAATCTTCCCCTTTCAATAACTTGTTGTCTATTCTTCATCTTAAGGCCCGTTAGGAAGTCACATTCCGCATCAATGAGGTATCTTGCGTACTCTTCACAGAACTTTGGGTTGTTTGGAGCACTTAAAAGTGCTTCTTCCCAAATTGCATGTGCAGAGATTGCTTTTATTGCCATTGTCTCAAGATATCCTGAGTTAAGCTTGCTTGAATCAATTCCGGTACGCGACATCATCTCCAAATGTCTAGACATGTTCTTTAATTCGATTAATTTTAATTTCGTTTGTGAATTTGATGAAAACTGCCTTAGCGACTTAACGGCTTCGATCTAGAACAATAAGAACCTTGTCTGGTACTTAAGAGTCCTTCTAACTCTCAATAATCTTTCTAATTTGTTTTGGATTGATTTTCTTTTACTACAGAACGATGTTAATCGATTTTAGTATTTCACGACTTCGAAATACAACGGGGTGTTTGGACAATATGGAAAATAACCTCCAGAAATTTTGGGACTAAAAAATAGCTTTCTCGTAATCTACAACTTTCTAGCATATTTTGATTGGCTATTCTTATTTTATAGCTTATATAAAACAATACTTTTAATGTTTTAGGTTAAAATATTACATTTTATTAGAGACGCCCTGGCAAACCAACACCTAAATAACGTCATTGACTTAGGGTTTTCTGTAGTAAAAGAAAATCAATCCAAAATAAGTTATCTCTAATAAAAATTTCTCGTGTGATAATATTATTGATTTTGGAGATGAACCAGTTAATTGTTTAGAAGAGGCGGGAAAGAGGTTTTGATCGTCAATAATCTTTTACTTATATGTTGTTTATCTGGGAATGTATTGAATTGATAAAATAAAGCAACCAATGGTTTATTACTCGAAAGAAGGGCTTAGAAGATACCACAAGCACGGTTGTAGTATGTTCTGCGGGACTCGAGACCATTGTAGCCACCGTTGACTCTTCTTGTGACTTGCTCGACGGAAGCACCCTGATCGCAGAGCGAATTCATGCCGTTCCTGTACCACCAGTAGCCGGCAGATGTCCATGGGTACCTGGAAGCGACGTAGTCAACACCATTCATGACACCCTGGTCACCAATGTAGTTAGCGAAGTTCTGGTAGTTGGATCTGCCGGTGAGCTGGATGTAGCCACCACCCTTGTACTTTGGACCATCACCTGGGTAGATGTTGCCAAGATCTCTGCGGCCCTCGTAAGC
>JALKBU010000527.1:0-35316 GCA_023091735.1 Trichomonas tenax
ACAAAGATATTTATGACACTTTTTATAAAGGTGACAATTTGCCCGCGCAAAAAGTGACAGTTTATTCATGAAAAGTGACTTTAAGGTTTCCCTGTCACTTTTTGATGTTCACTTTTGTCATAGACTCTAATATATTGCCTAAGTATGCCAAAACTCAAATTTAAAAAGCGGTTTTAGAGAATTATATATTTTTTGGATGAACTGCTCGAACCCTATTCAGCTTGTTCCTGCCGTTCGACCGATTATTTCAACATCCTTATCCAAAAACGGAAAGCAAAGCAAGTGCAAATTCACGCGCGAAGACGATTTAAAGCTTATATCATTAGTAATGTCAAGGCCAGAGAGGGACTGGGTCTGTATTTCCCAGCAAATGCCCAATAGAAATCCAAGGCAGTGTCGAGAGAGATGGTATAATTACTTAGATCCCTCATTGCAGAAGGGAGGATGGACACCTGAAGAAGATCAGCTTCTAATAGAAAAAAAGAAAGAAATTGGACCGCACTGGAACGCTATTGCGAGATTCTTCGCCGGACGCTCGGGTAACAGTGTCAGAAATAGATGGTTGTTGATTATGCGACATGAAGAAAAAAGTAATACAGACGCTCCTGAACCCGTAGAGGTGAAGATACCCCCTATCATCCCTGCAGGTATAGAGGTTGAACTCGAAACGCCTAAACCTCAAGAAAATATATCGCTCGATGAGAAGTTTGATTCCCTTCTTGTGCCTCGAAATGATGTTAACATGTTCAATACCTCGGAAGATGACTTTGATTTCCTCTTAAATTTTGAATTGCATTAGTTTTATTGTTTATTGTGTGTTAAATTTTTTATACTTTTTTACCAACCGAGATATCATTTGTATTTGTTAATCCCATAAATGCGTCTTTTAACTCAAAACTAACCCTCCTTCTTTTTTTCGCTTCTTGATTATTTAATATTTCCAATTTTTTAAGCGGATTTGAAAGGTATTTCCTAGTGAAACACCACAGGTAGTCCGGATATAGTCGATTAATCGTAAATAATTGTTTTAATACAAGTTTCACAAAATATCGGAAAATACATTTATATTATTTTTCGCGTGTGACTAAGTGCAAATATTATGGTTTATTCAATAATAAAACAAATGTGTGATAGAAGTTACTGTGTGTTGTCTAGATTGTGATTATCAGGCAATTCAGGGACCATTGGCACAATGATCCTTGCGCTGTGGTTCTGCATCAGTGGTTGTTCATCGTCTGGATGTTTCACTCTGTTAATCATCTTCATTCCAATGAAAACTGAGATGATAGCTGCAATGGCAGTTACAAGGATACAGAGTTGATAAAATTGTTTGTCTGAAAGTTTTCTTATTAGCCTTGACTCCTCAGACCAAGACGTTCCATCTAATGAGATTGACAATTTGGAAAACTTGAGGCCTTCAGGGACGATGCAAATAACTGTATCGTTGATCATATGTGATGCATTGATGATCAGTCTCGAAGTAAATTTGCAATATGCCTCTCTGACTTTGAAATCTTTTCTAACTCCAATGTATTGGGCCGAAATTACACCATTAACGTCTTGCGCTTTGACGATGTATGGTGTTGGAGCATTGCATTCTTGAACGCCGTCACCTGTATATCCATCGGCGCATTTGCAGAATCCAGGATTAACGCAATCGGCTCTAAAGTGGCAGGCTGGGCTGCATGTCCAGCATCCTTTGTTATCGATTGGGTTGTTTCCGAAATATCCATTGATACACGTGATTTTTCCTTCACCATCGATTTCTGTGTTTGGAGGCAATTGAACTTGCTTCTTCTTGTTAATAACAGGTCTATCGTAGTCATAGTACATCCTTTCCTCTAACTGTCTTTGTCTAAGAGCTTCCTGTCGTCTTCTATATAATTCTTGTTGTTGAAGTTGATATTGAAGCAATTGCTCATTGTAATCATCATTGTCTTGTGGCTGCATAATTACTTCTTGGTATTTTGGCTCCTGAGGTTGCTGTTGTTGATATTGTTGCATTAACTCTTCATAGGCAGCCTTATAGTGTGGATTTGACATAATAAGTTGTTCGTACTCCTGTCTCCTTCTCTCTATGATCTTGCTCACTGCTTTTTGATGCTTTGGTGATAAAGCATCAAATTCTTCTTGTGTTTTTGGGAAAGGATATACAATTCCAGTATCTTTCTCTCTCCATTTATTGGGGAGCTTAAATTCTGGTAATTGATATATTGGTTCATGGGATTGAAGTAAAATATCGTCTCCAATATCATCCATAATTGTTCTGCCTTTTTCTTCTCTCTCTTCTTGTTTAGTCATCTGTTTCTTCGTAGGTTTTTCTTCTTTCTTTGGTTGTTTGGATTCATTTTGTTCGTCTTGCTTAGGAGTTAATTTCGGAAGCGTTTTAGGTGTTACATTATCAACATGTGGTTTTTTCTCTTCATCCTTCTTGTCTTCGACATCTTCTGTCTTAGATTTTTTATCATTTGATTTTTTGTTAAGGTCATCTCTCTTTTCTTGTTTGGATTCAGACTTCCCATGATGTTCTTCATCAACAACTTTCTTTTCTCCAACTTTTTCTGATTTTGTATCATTTGATTTTTCACTAAAGTCATCTTTCTTTTCTTGCTCGGGTTCAGTCTTCGCTGTAACAAATTTATTGTTTTCCTTTGTTTTTGTTTCTGTGTTAGGAGTTTCTGATTTCTCCTCGATGTTTGTTATTTCTTTAACAGGTTGATTCGTAACAGGGTGTTTTTCTTCATCGCCGTCTTCAAATATATGAGTCGCATTAATAAGTCTTTGAACAATTTGATTTGGTTTCTTATCGATAATCTCTTCTTCGATTTCTATATCACTGCCTTTCTGCTGCGAATCAGAGACTGAAGTTTTTTGTTCATCTTTCGCTGCAGAAATCTGTAAAATGAAAAAGAAAATTGCTAACATTACGAATAAATAGTGACAAAATTGACATCAAAAAAAAACTTGAATAAAGAAATAGAAAGCATTCAATAATTTTTTATGCTCCAAAGTCTATAACTTCATCATTAACAGTAGCCTGCTCAGCAGGAGCAGACGATCCCTGTGCAAAACTGAATCCTATTGGTGCTGAAGCAATCTTATCGAGTAAAGCCTTTGAAGCCAATTGAAGTGACTTCTGTGGTGCTGTAGTGAGCCCCTGAATAGTTGATCTAATTGGCGAGATTTTTTCGAAACCAAAATGATCAGCGCAGAGCTCTAAGCCGCGGCAAGCACGAACCTTAACTTTCCAATCGGAATCACCGAGTGCCTCGATAAACTCGTCAATGCTTTCTTCAACCATATTGTTTGCGAAAGCTTTTTCTTCGGCATCAGTCGGCTTTGCGTTTCCAGACGTAGATTTAAGGAATTTCTTTGCTGGTGTGAGATGAACTGCCTTCTTCATTGGCTTCTGCTTTGCTGAGCCGTAAGTTGCCGAAGAAGTTGGCTGTGGCGCCTCTTCAAGTAATGAGACTGAAGTAACTTTTGGTGGATCATTCGATGTTATTGTGAAAGTGTTGACAATATCTTTCCCCATTTGGTCAAAGAACTGGTTCATTTTGTCCACTGTAGAAAGCTGAGGGCCGGCTGGCTGATTTGGTTGATAAGTCGTGCCCTGGTATTGCGCGGGCTGGTTCGGCTGTGGACTGGCCCTGGAATTATTGTTAGGCATTGATGAGAAACCACTGTTACCCTTAAAAAAGTTCATTATACTAAAAATAAATAATCGATGAAAAATGACAAAAATTCAGAAATTCTAACCTCTTGATTCTTTTTTGTGATTATTTTATACTAAGTGGTCTACTGTAGTGCCATTATGTTGTCACGTTTTTTCTTGTCAAGTTCGGTCAAATTTGCCAAATTTGCAAATATAAGCAGTAAAAGTGAATTGGAATCTTCTTTATCACGAACCAGGTTTCGACATTTGTCATTCTGACACTTTACATTTTAAGGTTATTTGACTTAAAAAAACTATTTTATTCTGCTTTTAGTAAATATATCATATGTGTCATATAGATTTATAGATTAATGTGAAATTTTCACATTTTAGGCTGAAATATAAAATCTCATATCGAATATCACATGGAAGTAAAGCATTTGAGCTCATATATAAGACAATTATAATATAATGATAAACTGCAAATAGTATTATAAGAAAGATATGAAGAAGAAGTGTTTGGCGTCACTGAATTTTCTACGCCTACTCAAACATCTCGATTTTTCTCCACCAGTATGAATATTTAAGGTCTAATTTTGGTGGCAAATGAAAAATTTTCCAATCTAAAATGCTGTGGATATATAAAGCATGAAAAATATATTATTCAATATTATATCAAAAAATATCTTGATTTATTTTGATGTTAACTGACGGATTATCACATCGAAGCAAGCTTAATCTTAACAAATCACATCGAAACAAGCTTGCTTCGATCTGATTTGTAGTGAATGAGCCTGTTTGCAAATTAAATTTGTGATCACAAGCTGCAAGCATCTGGTGCCACAACGCCACAAGGAGCACTACTTCCATGTATTGCGATGACTTCTGTTGTGTATTTGCTGACCATGATATTTCTGTCACTTTTACAATTTTCCCGCCAAATATTTTTGTTAACATATGTTCTTGCTTCGTATATAATATGCGTATATATTTTGAAAATAAATTACTGAATTAAAATAGCTCTAAGTCTCTATTTCAATGAAAAAATGTAACAAAAGTATTTATGATTAAAAAAATTAAATAATCTTTTGTTAAAAAGGGTGAGATAAAGCTGAATGCGATGATGATGATATGATGGCTTATCATCTGCATATGTATCCTATTAAATATCAATACCCAATCTGTTCATTTTTAGTAATCCTGATTTTATCTCGTTATTATTCACTTGATTTGTCCATTTTCAACGCAACCGAATCAGTGTCTACTAAATGTTGGACTTACAGGATAAAAATGTATTGCTTTTTATTCGCAAAATATTTAATCTTAATTTACAATCTTTACTTTTCATCCACACAGCATGCAAACAACATGAGTAATGATAATCCGTCAGTTAACATCAAAATAAATCAAGATATTTTTTGATATAATATTGAATAATATATTTTTCATGCTTTATATATCCACAGCATTTTAGATTGGAAAATTTTTCATTTGCCACCAAAATTAGACCTTAAATATTCATACTGGTGGAGAAAAATCGAGATGTTTGAGTAGGCGTAGAAAATTCAGTGACGCCGAAGTGTTTTAACTCTCAAATTTGGTTTTTAGCGACCAAAATTGGCAAAATTAGCAATACCATTATGGAAAAGTTATAACAAACCATATTGTAAAAAGTGAATAAGGTTAAAAGTCACGTTTTTTCACAATTTATTTGACACTGTTTACATTAGTAAAATAGTATATATGATGCTAATTATTTTCCATTGTTTTTATTTTTGAACACTTTATTTCTATTAATCAATAATTTCAGCATATTCATTGGGAGGCTATGAGTATAAGTTGGTGTATCACATTAAAAACATGTAATATGTGCATGCGTCTATGTATATTGTCGTCTCTGCAATGATTTCGTGTATTTATAAATTGCAATACTGAACAATTATTCAATTAGGGGCTTGTATTATTTGTTATATGTTACTATGTTTTTGGCATGTGATATATTTATAATAAATATTGCTATTTACTCAATAATAAGCTGATATCAAATTGTTAATGAAAAATATGAAACGATATTAAATATGTTCAACACTATAACTATGTATTACATCACATAAGAGTTATATTTGCCCATACATGTTTGAACTGGTTCTGACCCCCAGAGTTGATACACTTCTTATGAAGATGAATTATGATTATGATCATTTTTCAAAATTACTTAAAATTTACCGTAAATATTTATTTGCAAAAATAAAATCCATTGACAAAATCAAAAATTAATTTTTACTATTTGATAAAAAGTGACAAAAATGGATGTTGAACAAAATCTCAATATGGTGAACGAAAGTTTGAAGAAAATAAACAAAAATCTTCAACCGACGATCCTTGAACCAGCACATCTCGAATGGAGTCCATTTTTAGACAAAATGAACGAAATTTGTGACCAATATGGCGAATTAATTCAACAACTTTCTCCAGAGCTTAAGAGAACAATAACTTTCCCGGTCAAATTCGATTTCTACGATGCCAACGCTCAAAATAACGTTATTTCACAGCTAGAACCGCCGGCTGATTTCGTTAACGAACAGAAACAGTATAGAGAGATGTACAAAGACTTTTTAGAGCAGGCTGGATTAAGTGACAGTCCAAAGGAAATGAAATTAAATGAAATTAAGAATAATATTGCTGCACACAACGATGCAATTGCTGAATGCCAAGATCAGATACGCGATGCTATCGAAAAGACTGGATTGGCCAATATAAGCGCTTCAGACGCAAATCCGAAACAGAATCAAAGACCTGTTTTCAAGATGTTCGATTACATGGAGATTAACGAATCTTATGCATAACTGTGTAAATATCTATTGTTATTTCTTAAATACAATCAATTATTTTCACTTTGATAAAAATATTGATTTATATTTAACATTGTCATGAGGCAATCATTCATGCAATGCAACTGCATTAAGAAATATAACATTTTATGAAATGCAATCATAAGAATTATCAAAATTGTTTTTGAGAATCAAAATATCTCTGTGATAATCCTTTAATTATAGTGTCATCTAATAAGCATTAAAAATATTCTCAAATTTTCAACCAATTGACTCTGAGTTTTTGAATTTTAATGATGGAGTATAAGATTCGAATTATTTAAGTGTGGTCAAATACATAAACTGCTCTCTACCGATTCATTCATTATCAACATATGTACTTGATTGAATACCATATGATGAACAATGTCAAATATCATTTCAAATTAATGATAAAACTAATCTTTTTGAGAAATCAATATTGATTGGAATTGAATTGTGTAAACAATGTATATTGCATAATACAACGAATTAAATTGATTTATGATAACAAGAAGTCGTTATCCATAATTATAATCTGAGATATAACAATTTTCACCAATTATACGGCAATATGCGAGTCGGAATGATATTTGCTAATAAACACTTTGGATAGATGTTTTGCAAAGCCAAACTTTGATTACAGTAAATTTTGCTAACAATTTATCGAAATTTATGTGATTTCCAACTATTTTCCTTTAAATTTAGAAAAAACAAAACATCCATGTTATAAGAATACCAGAAACAACGAAAAATCAATAAATTTTCGAATTTTTCGAATTTTTCATTGATATTTGGTCTCTCTATCCAAAATGAAGTCCAAGAACAAGAATTTTAATTCCAAAAACTTTTTAAAAGACTCGGCAAATTCGAAATTTTTGATAGCAAAATAATTGTCAAAATCTGCTAAAAAATGTCGGATGAGGAAGACTCTTCATCTACGTCTATCCACAGCATAGAATCCGAAAGTAGCACTACAGAGTCACAGCCCAGTGCAAAGCCTAAGGGTGTGGCGTCCGATGCCGACCCTAAAATCAAACAAATCGTTCCTTTAACGCAAGCGAATGTCTTCATGACTTTTCACGCGAATATTACGATAGACAAGAAAACTATTAAAAAAGGAGCTGTGGCGCTCTCAGAGCACCTCATAGTCTTCGCGAAATCCGGTTGGGGAGGCAAATGTACCGTAATTGAACAACAACATCTCTTTAACCTCCGAAATATCAACGTAGCGAGCAAATTCCAAATCGAGTTAAAATTCGGTACTGAACTAAGAGTTATTGATTCCGAAAACGGTGATGATATCTTAAGATTTTCCCGACTATTAATCCGCAATTACATAATTATTACGAGATTATGGCCAACAAGTTTAACGGCTAAGTTCAACGCCAAGAATATGGCTGATTTCCCACGCTATTCCCCACATATCTCGCTTTCTCAGCAATTTCAATTAACATATAACGCTTACTGCGCTTATTTCAATGTCGATTATTACCATGATCTTCCAAACTTCTTCCACAAGCTCATTAAGGAAGGAAATGCGATTGCAGACTTCTCAATGCTTCCGTTATCAGCAATCGACACTAACTTTGAAGATCCGTGCTCTCTGAGGTCGGCCATTGCAACAATGATGTTTTGTCCCTTCATTTACGGTTATTTAATCAGAGATGTTTCGAGACCTGATTTCTTGAAGTGCATCGCTCCAATGGTTGCTGTTAACAAGAAGATTAAAATCCTTCAGTGCTCCGGATGCTCTATTCGTGATGGCATCATTCCATTCGTTAAGGCGATGATTTCGAACAAAGAACTTGATATTCTTTTCTACGATCTCTCAAACAACCCAATCGAAGGCATGTCCAAACTTGCTTTCGGCTTCAGCACGGTTAGAAACAAAATCCTTTACATCAACCTTAATAATACAGGAATGCAACAGAATGATGTTTTAACACTCATGAAGGCATTCAACAGCAATCCACGTCTCATGACTGTGAGATATTTGTATCTCAGAGGTGCTCCAATGAATCAGGCCGCCATCAAATTGTTCGTGGACTTCCTTAAGCTCGCTGCAAAGAACAACAAGAGCTCTCTCTGCCACCTTGACATCGGCACCATTATGGCTGATACAGATATTTTCTTCCAAGTTCTCAGAAAGAACCCACAGCCAATTCAGTATCTCTCTGTTGCAGGATCAGCCTTCGACAAACGCGCAAGGACCGCTCTCGTCAAGTACTTGGAGACATGCACTTTCTTGGAGGAGCTCGACATCAGCAGGATCCCATTCACCGTTCCTCAACTCATCGAGTTCTTTGATGCAATCAACAAGAACGATCTCATCGAAAAGATCAAGCTCAACCTCTCAAACAACTCAGAAATCATAAAGAAGTTCAAAGTATTCGCAGAGTACTTCAAAGGCAAGAAGAAAGGTGAGAAGATTTCCGGATTATGTCTCAACAACTGCGGAATCAACACAAAGATTCTTTTGCAGCACAAGTATTTCTTCAATTCATTCTCGCAACTTTCGTATCTTGATTTCGGCAGCAACTTCCACAAGAGCGATAAGTTCTTGAGTGACGCCCTCGAGATTATCTTCGGCATCTCATCTCTCGAGCGCTTGATCCTCAAGGGTTCCAAGAGCCACTACCTCGGCGAGAAAGGCATGCAAACCATCTACGATAAGATGAAGCGCAACAAGAAGATCATCGAACTAGACATTTCCGATAACCAGATCGGCAACGCTGGCATTGACTTAATTGCAGATCTCTTAGAGAGGAACGAAACGATCAGGATGCTCAACATCGATGGCAGCAATCCATCAGACTTGGTTTCAATCACGCAGGTCTTCTCAATCGTTGCAGCACATCCATCTCTTTATCAGTTCAAGTGGCCTTACAACGACGTCTACAAGTTCATTCAGGACCAGGGCGGTGAAGAGAAGCCGATGATGCTTGAGCAGCTCTCAGAGAACCAGCGTCGCGCAGGTGATAAGATGAGAGAAAACCTCCTCAAGGCCGGATTCCACAGTGAGCTAGGCCTTCTCGAGATCAAAGAAATCAACGAAATTCTCGATGAAACCGCACTCAGATTCCACGAATACGTTTCATCGCAGCAGATCGGCAGACATTCAGAAATCTCAACAATGTTCGGCTGCTACTATCCGCACATTCCTCTCAACCAGAAGTGGCCAGGAGAAAAGATCACGTTCGAGAAGCAACCGGATGTTTACGAAGCAGAAGCCGATAACAAAGGTTATGAGATCGAAGTCGACATGACGAAATCCGCTCAGATCGACGCCTTAAAGACAAGGAGACCAGATAAGGCGCAAGAAATCAAAAAGCTCATCACGCGCATCCAGACAAGCCAGGGAATTGTCACCCCGAAGTCTCAGGAGATTAAGACTGAGGAAAAAAGTAAGAAGGATGAGCATGCTTCTGACGCACCGAAGCCAGAAGAGAACAAGAAAGACAAGCAAAAGAAGAAGAAGGATGAATCCAGCGATTCTTACAGAACAGAGTCAACATCATCTTCAACAAGTTCCAACATCTCCTCTCCTCCACCTGAAAACGAAGATGCTCACAAGTTTGTTAAGCCTGCTCCTTCCCCGGCAATTCAGACTGTCCGCAATGATGAAGTTCTACCTCCAATGGAATTATTAATCCTTCCTCCTGCCGAGTCAATATTCGTTCCACCTCCAATGCCTGAGCAGAACGCTGCACCCGCAATGCAGGAGAGTTCATTCGTTCCACCGCCACTTCCTCCAGCGCCTGCCATGCGGCCCGCTGCAAGCATCGACTCACTCTCAATTCCTAATGGTCAGCAACAGGGACAAACACCAAATATCAATCCACCAGCCACGCTTGTCACTGGCATTCCACCAGGGCAACCACTTCCTGTTTTCGTTCCTCCTTCAAGAAATCCGCCAACAAACGGCCTTGGCACAACGATTCCAGGACTTCCTCCTCCACCAGCAGCTGGAGGAATGCCTCCACCTCTCCAACCAGCAGGCGGCGGTCTCCCACAGACATCTGGAATTTCCACGCGCACACCTGGCTCACTTCCATCACTCCCACCACCTCTTTCGGCTGGCGGTCTTCCACCTCCGCTCCCACCTACTCCTGGAGGCTTGCCGGCGCTTCCATCCCTTCCCCCACCACCGGGAGGAGATCCACCGCCCCCACTTGCGCAGTTCTCCTCTGGCAATCTCCCGCCACCAAACGGAGCTCTCTATAGTATCCCACAATACAACAATCAACAGAACTCATAATATCATCATTGTTATATTTTATTATCTAAATGTTATAATTTCCGTTCACCGAATATCAAAATTGTTATCTGTTATAAGAAAAAAAATACACTCATAATTTAATAAAATAAATATCGATGAATTATCCTCTGTTAGTTCTGATATTACGAATAGCAACAGCAGCGGCCATTTGGAGTTCTCTATCGGTGCTTGAAACCATCATAAGCAAGTACTCAACGACGCCCGCGTTACTCAACTTCTTTGAGTTCTGCGCGTCCTTGCTCAGTGCCTTGAGTGCCTTCGCAGTGGCAGCGTGGACTTCTGGGTTGTTCGATGGCGGCTGGAGATAGGAGACAAGCGGATCAACAGCTCCTTCTTGTCCGAAGTGCCTTCTGTTGTCTCCGTAAGCAGCAGCAACGCCAATAGCATCAGCGAGTGGTGTTCTGACTGAATCCTTCGTCGTCGAGAGAAGGCGAGAGAGCAACTCAACGAGGCCTAAGTCTGTCATGAAAGCGAGGTTCTCTGTGTCGCGCGCAACCTCTGTGATTGCCATGCAAGCGCTCTCCTGGACGTCAGGATCATCGCTCTTGAGCAAGCCAACGAGCAAATCAAGGCCGTCAACAAATGTTCTGACGATCGTTGGCGAATCCGGGGACTTGAGGAATGGAACGAGGGCTCTCGTTGCTGCAGCTTGGACTGCCGAATAGGGGGACTTCATCAATGACCATAATGTTCTAACACCGTTGAGATGCATCAACATCTGAAGATTTGATTTTTGGTTGCAGCATGTTCCAATTGCGCGTGCAGCGTAGACTACATAATCGGGATCTGTTGATGACAAATACTTGAGCAAATCTGGAACTATGTTCTGCTTCTGTGTCCATTCCAAGCACGTCTTGTTGAGCGTTAAAACGCCGAGAGCCTTCAGCACTCCTTGGATGATTTTAGGACTGTCTGACTTCCACAGCCTCTGGAGCTTCGCGTGGATTGCTGGAATGAAAGCGTCTCTGATGTTTGGAATCTCACCGAGAGTGACGACGCAGTTGAGACCTGACAAAATGACGTTTTCAATTTTGCTGTCCAACATCGCCATGAGATTGTTTGGTCCGTCCTGTGTCTTCGAGCAGAACAGCTTCTGGAGCTCTTCATCCAACGGGTAGCAAGTCAGCGCCATGGCTGACCATGAAATGCACTCATCGTCCGTTGATCTGAGGCCCTGGCAGAAGAATTTGATGTGGTATGGCTTCAATGGCTCGAAAATCTTCGGTCCGTACTTAGGAAGTGAGCAAAGCAGGCGCGTGATGTTCGTCATCTGTGTGTCGTTCGCATTGCATGGGTTTGTGTACCTCTCGAGTTCGATCATCAAGTGAGAATCGATCATTGCTTTTGTGGCGTCAGCGCTTCTGTTTACGGCCCAAAGCGTGTAGCAGACATCGGCCACTAAGTCGCTCTGCTTAATGAAAACGATCAATTGCTCAATGCCGCCGACCTGGATGAAAAAGTTTCTAAAAGCTGTGTTATGGCAGCAGTTCGCGATTGTAGTGAGAAGGTCTGGCATAAGCTGCATTTCTTCACGTCTAAGTAAGTCAAAGAGCAAATTAACGAAATCTTGATTTGCAAGATGACGGCGAATGAGTGCATTTAACGAGATCATTGAAAAGATCTTCAAAACGTAAATCTGTTGAGTTGTCCTTGTGTCGCCGTAATTGTGTGTTTGTTTGAAGCGTAAAATATCGCGAAGTGCTGGAATCGAACCAGTGGAGTAAATAGCGCGTTGGCCTGATGCTTCCCTGAAAACTGGGTTCTCAGACAACTCTTTCAAGTCATTATTTGTTGGATCTGAAGTTTCTGGGTTTCCGAGTGCTTTCAGCTTCGCGTGGAGGCTCCAATATTCACCTTCTGTCGACGAAGGCTTGTTGAATGGTACAATTTTATCATCATCTTCCGGCTGATTTTCTTCGCTTTGATCTTCGCCCGTAGCGGTCTCTGGCTGCCTCAAAACGAGCACAGGCTGAGGCAGAGAGATGAGATCATTCTTAATGATCTCTCTGTTTATCATTGGGTGATCGCTATCTGATATATCACCTTTCTTTTTCGCTTCGTACATATCATCGAAGTGTTTAGAGATATCTCTCAAGACATCTGCGATCGTCTTCATCTCTGGGCCGTCTTCCTCGTAGCTGAGTTCTTCTGTAGCGCCTTTTTTGTCGATTGAATAACCTTTGATTTTCAAACACTTTCCATTTCGTTTGCATAATATGATAATGATGCCTACGTCGTGTGTTGACACGATTACGTTGCCGTAATCGCCTTCTGCTTCTCTCCATGGGGGACAATGCGCTCCTGTTGGTGAAATATAAGAGCTTTCCCACTTAATCCACTTGAGAGGGTGCCTCTGGGCGTTGCCACCTGCCAATTTCTTCAAGTCTTCTACCTCGTTATCGAATTTATCCATGAATTATCAACAAAATTAATTTTTGTACGTTTAATTTTGTTTAAAATTATTTATAATCAAATCAATTTTTCGTAGTTTTGATTGCATTTTTAGAATTTCTTTAAATTTCTAATGAAAAATAACAAAACAAAATCGATGAATCTATTTCAATATACATTTAAAATATTATTACAATGAAATCAAATAATTTTTACAAAAAAATCATCAATCTTTTCATTTTTATCATAATTTTTAGCATTAAAATATTTTACATTCATTAGTTATAATTGAATCTATAATAATTTCAAAAATTCATTTAATATCTCGAAATCGAAAGCGAAAACTAAGTAATTCTAGGTGACAGAATATCATTAAAATTCATAAAGAATTGAGTAATCTGAGAGATTTGAGTTGATTTTAGATTTTGATATTTTTAGCGATTATTTTGGATTTGAGCACAATTTTTGGTGAAAATAAGCTAAGCGATTGGAGCAAAGATCAAATATGAAGAGAAAAAGAGAGGATTTTTGGAGCGCTACGATAATAACGGTTGTGGTCGCCCTTTTGTCATGGGACGTAAGAAATTATCCCGCGCACGCGAGTCAATCATTAGCTCTCTCTCCCTCGTCACAAAGTCCGGCAAGTACCAGCTCGGTATTGATAAGACTCTCCAGTCCCTCCGCAATGGTGAGGCTAAGCTTGTTATCTTCGCTTCTAACATCGCTCCAGCTCACCGCTCCCTCATTGAGTATTATGCTATGCTTTCTGGCTGCGACATCCTCCCATTTGAAGGCGACAATGTTGATCTCGGAACTGCATGTGGTAAGTACTTCCGCTCATCTGTCATCTCCATCATTGATGCAGGTGAGTCCGAAATCCTCAAGATGATCAAGCAAAAGGAAGAATAAATTACATAGCAAGTCTACATTTCTTTTTACATATTTTAAATTTTTATATCAAACCACGCTAGATCTAGAAAATTCATCTCTATCAATAGATCCATTTCCTTTCTGCAGCATTTAATTCACAATCGTTCGATCAAAATTCAAAAATTCGATATTTTTTTCTCACTCAAACTCATCAAACACAAAAATACCTTTATCCTAAGATTCTGTTCCTTCTATAAAATGTAACATCATTCCCATATTACATAATCTTAACATAAATCTATATTTTTGAAATTTTTTTCGTCAAAACTAAACTTATCTTTACCAATGGATGGCATAGGATTCACTGAATCTTATATCAATCCAATAATGCTTAATATCTATAATATTTTGAATTTTGATTTATCAATCATTAAATCGAATCTTTGCCCTTGCAAATTGATAGATTAGGATATGATAGATAATATTTTATGTGTTAGCACACTTTTGTTTAAGACAAGATATTATTGAATATATCTCAGCATTTTATTAAAATTGAGCCTTGGTTTTGTAATATGTTAATATATGACATCAGTAGAGTATATTATCATGTTAATTTTTGCTAAAAATATACTTCTAAGTTGTTTTTGCTTTCTATAAAGAAAAGTCACAAAAAAATGCCTTTGACACCTGATTTTTGGATCACACAGGACCACGATTTCCTCCATTTCACGATCAAGTGCCCGAACGTTCGTGCCAAGGACATGGACTTGTTCGTCGCTGACACGGAGTTCAACTTTAACGCAGAGCCTTATATGCTTGTCCTTCATTTTCAGCATTCTATGCGTGATGGCGAAGGATGCACTGCGTCGTACGATGTGGACACCGGAATGTTCACCGCAACAATAAGAAAAGCAAATCCTGGCGAAGATTTTCCTGAAATATTATTATTAACGAAATTAAAAGCACCAGCGAAACCACAAAAGCAATTATTCGAAGTTATAAGCAGAGATACAGCATTAGAATGGACAGAAGACACTCCGGATATATCGCATTATGGATTCAACTTTTGGGCAATAGATTTCTTCGAAAACATGGAAGAAATCATCCCATATGTTGCCGAAATACCTGATCCAGACCACACAATTCTTCCAGCACGCAGAAAACAACGTATCGAAAAAGAAGAAGAAGAATACGATCCAGATCGTGTTATAGTCGATTATTTGAATCCATTCGAAATTGCACCTGAGGAACTCAAAATATTCTACACAGATTTCACTCCAGATGAGCGCAAGAAGCTTTTAGACATCAAAAGAGTTGAATTTTTGATGTCGAGGGATGTTGCACGCTCATCTTTCTATTCCATCGCTGAAGTGTGTTATTCATCTGTCATGGATGTTATCTGCTTCGGCGCCGATGGTTCTTGCGAATCAAATTGGACAATCGCAAAGCTTTCGCCAACACTTTCATGGTTCGATTCTTTTGAAGATCCACGCGAGATGATCATTGCGACAATACGCAGGACTATGGCGTATTGCGTCACAAGGAGCTACTCTGTCGCTGAGAGGTGCTGGAAGGAGACAGCGAGACTCATTAAGAGCGGAAGAACAGGAATAATCAAAGCTTTGATTCGTGCAAAAGCTGCTTTAGAAAAAGCAGAGCACAGATGGAGAGTCAACAAATTATACATCGACCCAATGATATCATGGATCCAAGAGCTCAAAGAAGAGGAGTTCCAGCAGTTTGCTAAAGAAGTTTGCGATCAGGTCAACAATTTCCCGACAAAGGATGAAGTTTGCTATGATTGGTGTATTGATCTTCTCGAGAAATACGCAATCAAGATGCGTGACTCAGGAGAGATCAAGCCGCTCCAGGAGGTCAGAGATTTGGACCAAATCGCTGCAGAAGCGCCAGAAGTTTATGAAGAAGAAGAAGATTTCGATCATAACTACGAACCAGTAGATATATATGAAGACAATGTTCAGTAAATAGAGAATGTTTATGTTTTTATCATAAAATCTTTCATAATTTCCAAATATTTTGTTCAAATTTTAATATTCTAATAAATTTCAAATTTAGTTAATAGAATAATGAAAACGGCTTGAGTTAGTGATATAAATGGAAGGAAATTGGATGAAAAGGAAAATTGATTATTTTTCTTGAAAGTTGGATTTGGGCTAAAATTTAGAGATGACATTATATACAGATGTTATATCATTAAAATCAAAGAAAAATAATTTTCTTTTTTTTTTTTGATGACTTTGAACGAAGGTAATCGACTAAAATGCGTCGAAATTATCGACAATTTACTGACTCATCCGATCGCAGAGATATTCGCATACCCAATAGACCCAGAAAAAGACGGTGTTCCTGATTATTTCGACATAATTAAAAAGCCAATGGATTTTTCGACCATTAAAAAGAACTTAAAAGAAGGAATTTACACAAACTTCATCGACTTCAAGAAAGATGTCGAACAAATTTGGGAAAATGCAAAGCTTTATAACGGAATTCCGTCACTTCCTGCAATGATGGCCGATGAATTGACCAGAGTATTCAAAAAGCTCATCAGACCGATAGAAGTGCTGAACAGAGACGAATGGGTCGCTCAATATACAAAATCACAGGCTCATTTTTACAAATTATTCAGAGCCCAGCCAAAACAGCTTGAACAGTTCAATTTATCACCAGATACTGAAATACTCGTTCCTGAAAGGCGACTTGCAAGATCTTTCCTTCAAGTTGAAGATACAAAATTATTCCAAGAAGTTTTCAGGTTCATTGATGATCCTGCGCACTTATCTAAGCTCAAAGAAATCATTACAGAAAATGAACCTTCAGTAGATCCAACCGAAGAAGAATTGCATATCAATCTTTCGGCATTATCTCAGAAGACGTTAAAGGCTTTGAGAACATTCGCAATAGAACTTAAGGACATTCAGCAAAGACAACCAATACTCGAATTATAATTATATTATTTTTTTTTTATTTGTTAGTTATATCTCTTATAAAGTACATACATCAGCTCCTGTTTTTATTCCTTTTGTTCCTTTTTCTCAAATATTATTTAAAATTTTTCAAATTTTAATAAATAATATCAACATCAAATCACAGTAAACAGTTATTATATAAGCTTTAAAAACAACAAAATGTTTAATATCAAATGCAAAAAGAATAATGATATTCAATCGATTAATTATTCAATTGAAGGCATCATTATACTTCCATGCATGAAATAACGCATATATGGAATATCGCACGGCATTACAGTGACGTAATTCTTATCAGATTGAAAATTCATATTAATTGCATTGTGAAATCCATCGAAAGGAACATTCGATAATTCATACAAATTTTTTAAGAACATAATCACCACAGGTTAGTATCTATAGATTGGACTTCATTATTAATGGCAGCTTTTGACCTATATGTTCCATCAATATAATATAACACTCTTGATTAATTAATGGCTTGTTTGAGCACCCAATAAGATATAAGTCATTAACAGTTATAACACTATTAGTCCAAAACAGTGAACATTGGCATTTAACTCCGTTTATGAATATAATATTGTTCAAAGTGATTGGAACTTGATATGTAACAAAGCCCACATATTCGGTTGAATTAACAATGTAGAAATATTTCGAAATGGATGAAACCGGCCATCCCAGTAGTAAGGATCCAGAGCCCTTATATCCTTTTGTTTCTGATGCATTCAAATACTTCACAGTTGAAATAGAATGAAATATCGCTGAAGAAATGTCGCTTGTTTCATATCGAAATGAAGTGTTATAAATCCCATTTTGATCTATTTTAACATCTGTTGATTCTTCAACTAAAAAACTATTGCACTAGTTTTCATCTGCATGCGTTGAACATCCACAAGAGGAGGTATAGCTTCTTTTTAATAATAATGAACCATTTTTCAAATAAAAAACGGGGCATCTTTGCGATGATATGAGACTTTGGAAAGTACACTCTGTCATGAAGAAATATATACCAATAAAGTTGAAGATACCTCCAAAAGCATTGGAAATGATTTTATCGAATAAAATATTACTGAAGGAACAATTAATTGAGTTTGAACTCATTTTTGTTGTTGATTGCAACAACAGTTGACTTTGGAATGATTTAAAGCATGAGTTGGATCCTTTTACAGAGTTTGAAGTCAATAAAAACGATGATAATGATTGGGAAATTTTAATTCGATTAAAATGTAATTTGGAATTGGTCGCAATCAAAGGAGATCGTGAATAAATCCCATTCAAAGACAGCCAGCCAATAGTAAAATTGACCAATGCCATTCTGTATCAATAATTTTGGGGCAAATTTATTTTTTTCACAAATGTCACTTTTTGTCGTAACCATTTGATTTTTTGAATATAATCTTCTGCGGTTATTTTCAAATTAAAAAAGTGAAACAAACATCCAGAAATACACTACAAAAAGATCGATAACATCAAAACAATATTTACAAGTCAAAAATGAATTTACAAATATAATTTTACAAAACAGAAAATCAATTTACACGACATATTTTTATAAGGTATTTTTAAAGAAAGACATAAGAAGCCAATATTAAGTTATAACGAATTTCAACTAAAATGGACGCTTTGAAGCTATTTTTGATAAATTTGAAAATAAAAGTTGATTTTCAGGAAATCTCCAAACGAGAAAAGTGAAATGCACCATAATGTTCAAAGTGAATCCGGAAAATTTCGGAAAAGACACAAGAGCGAATTTAAGTAAACTTCACAATTTAAAATTTTTTCAAGTCACTTGTCAAGGCCATTATGGTAAAGCTTCCTTTCCAGAAGGGCAAAGAAGGTAAGTCCTCAAACCTAATCAAAGAGGACGAGGCCATCGAGAGGGTTGCTCTTGACCCAAAGGATATGGGCAGAATGGCAATTCTTCGCGGTGTTTATCCAAAAGTTTCGCCAAAAGATAAAAACTCCCCCTGGGCGTACTTCCACAAGAAGGACCTCCAGATGATCAACAGTGATCCGATGGCTTGGTTCATCAGAGATCACGCAAATTGGTTAAAACACCACGAAAAGCGCTACAATCGCAAAGAACTCGATCAGACACCAGAGCCAACAGCTCCTTATGACCAATTGATTCGTTCTCGCTATCCAACGTTTGCTGATGCAATCAAAGATCTTGATGACGCGCTCACAACAATCGCTTTGTTCGCTCAAATGTCCGGCACAGACATCCTCGACTCAACTCGCGTTCTTAAATGTCGCCATCTTTTGGCTGAATTTCACTATTATGTTTCACACAAGCATTTGCTCACAAAGGGATTCATCTCCAAGCGCGGTTTCCACTTCGAAGCTCAGATCGAAGGAATGCCTGTTATTTGGCTCATTCCACATCAATTCACAATTGCAAAGGACCCAGATGTCGATTACATCATTCTTTTGAATTTCCTCGAGTTGTACGAGAACCTCCTCTCGTTTGTCAACTTGAGACTCTTCAAGCTCATCAGTCTCAAATATCCAGCTGAATACGACGACAAGAAGTGGGATGCTGGCTTCTACATTGATGCTATCATCGATAACACAGAGCAGCCAGAGGTCGAAGCTGTTGCTGAAGCTCCAGCTGAGGCCAATGTCGATACTGAGAAAGTTGCAGGAATCTTTGCAAAGGCCGCTGTTGAAACAGAGGCTAATGATGAAGAGATTGTTGACACAGGCGTTTTCGGTAACTTCGTCTTCACAATCGGCCGCGAAACACCAAGAGACGCCATGGCATTGATCATCAGAAGCCTCGGCGGCAGAATAGTTTGGGATGAGAACTCCACAGACAAGGCAATCACACACACAATCTGTGACAGAAAGGTTATCAAGGACAGAGTCCTCTCACGCATCTATGTTCAGCCGCAGTGGGTTTTCGATTGCCTCAACAAGCACCAGGCTCTTGACGCAGCTGCTTACGCTCCAGGCCAAGTTCTCCCACCACACCTTTCTCCGTGGGATGCCCCAGTTGTCGAGGAGCAGCCAGAGGAGATCGATGACCGCGAAGTTATCGCTGATGACGATGAGAACGCTGAGATCTCCGCTGAAATCAGACAGCGCGCTATGGAAATCGAGCACGCCGAAGGTATCGCAGCCGAACTCGGAAAGGAGACAGCGGGCGGTGAGACAATCGAGGACCTCAAGCAGAAGAAGAAACAGATGAAGGAGGAGAAGAAGGAGGAAAGAGAGAGACTCCTTGCAGGTACTCTCCCAGCCAGAAAGGCCAAGATCTACCACGAGCTCAAGGAGAAGGAATACGCCAAGTCAAAGAAGAAGAAAGGTGCTTCTAAGGATGAAGCAGATACTGTCGTTGTTAATGAAGAAGCTATGGAGGAAGATGAAGAATAAAGTTTATTATTTAGAGTATTTTGTGAAAACAGCATTCATTTTATTTATTATAATGTGGGGTATGATAATGTGTCACGAAAAAGTAACGGTGTTACATATCAGATTTAATGATTTTCTGACATGTAAAATGACATAATATAAAAGGGGGTGTATCTAAAACCATCTGCCATTTTTAAAATATAAATGAAAACATTTGCTATGATTGACTCTGGAAGGCTCGACTATGGATTGGCTTGGGCCTTATCATAGTGCTTCGTTGGATTAGCAAGCCAGTCCATAGTCGAGCCTTCCAGAGTCAAACGTCGAAATCTCATTTCATTCAATTTTTTGATCAAAATTGAATTTTGCAGATTTCATTCAAATTCGCTTTTATGCCTCAGGATTAGTTTGAGAAGCTCTTATGTCTATTTTCCATTATAATACAAAAATCATTTTTGTTCAATATTGAAGTTTAGAAGAGAATTATTGTGATTTAATTAAAAATTTAATTATCGATATAATGAATATAAGCTGTGTCATATAGCGTCAGCTCTCTATATTTGTTGCTTTTCATAGCCTTTTAGTCGAAATATTTCGACGATTTTCGAATTTCGACTCTGAAAGGCAAAATCATGGACTTGCTTGCTAATCCAACGAGGCTTTATCCAAAACAGCCCATGATTTTGCTTTTCAGAGCCTTCCAGAGTCAATCATAGCAAGTGTTTTCATTTATATTAGAATTCAATACTCACACCTAATTAATAATAGCATAATTTACATGTCAAAATAATACCAAATCCGGCGTGTAAACGCGTCACTTTTCATGACACATTATCATACACTACAATTACAATTCAAGCAAAAATGATTGGTCAGAAAAATAGTTTTCAAGAATTTTGAACATTTACAAAAGTGACAAAAATGAATAACTCATAGAATATTTTGAGTTTTAGGAAACGGTTTCCGTGATCCCTAAAGTGATATAATTCATTTCAATATTTTTAATTAGTGTATTGGAGATTGCTGAGTTAAGCGTTTGTTTTCAGAATGAGATTTGGTTCATATTCATTGTGGGTGTTTGTTAAAATTAATTTTTAAAATATAAACATAAATATCTAAAATATTAAAAAGTATCATCATAAGATTGATTCGTTGCTGATTCGATTGAATCAAGTTCATTATCAGATTGAGAATTTGTGTTTTGATTTCCAACATTGCAATCAGTATCCAAAAAGAATTCGCAATATTTGAAATCGATATCATCATCTGATTTGTTATTTGCAATAGTTTGATTTTGTTTTGGTTCATTGTCTTCATTCTTTGAGCAGAGGCAGCAATCTCCCCAATGGAATTTGACTGAGAAATAGATGAAGAAAATGAACACAACAAGGATCAATAAAATAAGGATTCCTGGGGCAACTGCGTGCATTATCAATGGATTTGAAAGATAGTTTTCTAATCCTTCAGTTTGAAGAACTTCTCCTGTTAAGACAGTCCCTGAATTGCTGCCTTGGCTGACTGATTTGAGAATGTTCTCATAGAAGCAAATGAATGGCTTAGAAACAATATTCAATAAAGTGAACGCATGCGTCATAATGTGAACCATAACTTTTCCCCACCAAACTGATTTCCAGAAAGCTGTGAACAGAGTCATTCCAACTTTTTGACACATATCTAAAACCTTCGAGAATCTATTCTTCAGTATGTATTGGCTGTAAAGATATGATGCTGGATGTTCGTCGTTCTGTGCTTCATACGCATATTCAGTATCGAATCTTGCTGATTTAAGTCTGAAGTTCTCTGATGCTCTCGATAAATAAAATTTCTTTCTTCCTTTGTTAATCTGTTCTTCGATGATAGTGATATCAAGACTGCCTTGGAATTTGCTTCTATGGACTCCCTGGACATCATATTTCTTCAGCAATTTAAATTGTTTCTCAAGTCTTTTGATTTCTTCTTGTTTCGTTTTGATTCCTCGCGATTTCTTCAGATATGATATTCCATCAAGAATTTCAAGCACGAAAATTACAGGGATCCACATTGAATAGATGGCAATGAATATTATTGCCCACAAATGAGCAAAATTGAAAGTATTCCCTGGTGTTTGAAGATCGACGCAAACAACACTTTTGCATGCTGTCGAAATATTTATGTTTTCTTCTTTATTGCATCTTACAACAGCTGTGAAGAAATCGATAGCAGGCGTGTACAAAATTGTTAAAATAAACAAACAGAAACTTGCTTTCTTGATTCTAAATTCATCTCATCACAAATCTCCTTCATCATTTTCAGATCTGGGTTTGAAGTACCAAATAGCAATCCAAAGAAATGCAAATATTAAAATTGAGCCAAGAGTGAGCCAGAATCCCTACGCGAAGAATTCATTGACAATCTTTCCAGAGTAAAGTATCTCATTCATCGTGAACAAGAAGCAAATTCCCCACGAACAGATTAAAAGAACAAACAAAAACCAAAAAGTTCATAAACAGTTCTTTTGCACCTCGTGCAGCAGTATTTGTAGAACCATTCTTTCTTTAAATCATGCCAATAGAACAGAGCTGCAATTACAGGTATAACAGAGTAAATAAAGAATTGAGCATAACTTAGTGGACCTGGATTTACAATATCGAACAAAAATGACAAAATTTTCCTCACGAAATTCGTAACAATTGCAATATTGACTGCGAAGAAGAGATAAATCCACGTGAGTTTCTTATACAGTTTTGGCCATTTGACTTGTTTGATGTAAATGATAATTGCTTGAAGCATTTATTGGAATGTGATTAAAATCTCCCATTTGCTGATTAATGTTCCATATTTTGTTGCATTCTCTTCGAGACTTGTTATCTTTCCTTGAATGCTTTCGACTTTATCCTCAATATCATCCATTGTATCGAGAAGGAAGCAAGCAAGATTCGCTGAATCCAGTTTTTGGTTATATTCTTTTCCCGCTTGAAGTCTGTGCTTGAAATCAACTTTCTCGTCATTAACTTTCTTGATTGAATCGCATTTTGCAAGAACAAGAAAATAAATCTCCCTGAAATATCTCTCAGAGATAGTGATATATTTAGGTTTGATAACAGAAATTGCTTCAGCGACTTCAATTGCCCAATCTGAGCCTCCATAATCGACGAATGATAAATCAATTTCATCTGAATGATTTGGATAATTCCATCTGATTAATTCTCCTAATTCATCCAGTTTCATCATCTGCGGAGCAGTTATTTGATAGCTGTTTGAGGCATCATCCAAAGTATTCAGCAATCTCATTCTCTAGCAGATTTTTGTGAAATATTTTGTGAAATCATATGTTCGATCTTGGAAACAATCTTTCATTGTTAAAGACGTCAAAGAAATGCAATATCCAAGTGGCTCAGTGACAGTTTCAACCAGTTTGTATGTTGTTTTAATAATGCAGTTTCTTGATATGTTAAGAACTTGTAAATGTTTCATTTTCTTGAAAACTTCCATTGGCAAAACTTCGATTTGATTAAATGAAAGATCGAGATTAACAACAGAAACACATTCAATGAGAGGATCAATAATCGACATACTGCAATTCGAGAGATTGATTTGTGTTAATGATCTCCAATCCATGTGAAGGCTGATGAGATTGTAAATCACCAAAAACGATTTTGGATTCATTGTTGATTGTCGTTCAACAACATCTGTTCTGATTTTCGGTGCTATTTGAGTGTCATTAATTGATTCAATTTGGAATGTTGCATCGAGAAGAAGAGTGTAATTGTCTAAGAACTGTTCAAAGCAGTCAATAATAACAGGATTGTTAACGAGATTGAGTTTTTGAGCTTTGGAAACTGATTTAAGAATTGATTTAATTCGAGAAATTCTTGATCGATTTCTATCTCATTGTTGGAGATATCCAAGTTCTTTATGTTCGAGAAATAATCACTTCGAATGAATTCAAGTTGTGATTCATTGATTTGATTGTTGCTTAATTTGAGACTTTGAATGTTTTCATTCATTGGAACGATTTCATCTATAATGAAATCATCATTGAAAGAAAGTTCTGCACTTGATAAATCTATTGTTTTTTGATCGAAATCATTCCTTGAAAATGCAAGTTTCGCTTTAAAAATTGTTCGATTGAATTTTGAATTTCTCAGGAATGGTATTTTGCTAAATGCCTTGAAGAACTCAGATGGCATTATCCATTTTTTGTCCATTGCTCTCAATGAGAACAATTCTAAGAACAAATGAATGTTGAATTCATTATTTTGCTCGATGCAATTTTCAAAAATCTCTTTTTGGTTTTCGTTGATTCCAACAATGACATTAATCCTAAAATCTTCGATAGAGCCAATCATTTCTTTCTGTTCTTCAATCAATACATGTTTCAGCTTCGGACATGGAATTATAAACTCTATTGCGTTTTCAGGAGTTTCGATTAAATTCTTGCGAATGTTGAGAACTTCGAGATTTGGAAAACTCCAATATTTTACGCCATCTTGATGACTTTCAAATTCTTGATATTCATCATTTGAGAATGGAGTGATTAAGGAGTTATTTTCTAAGTTCAATCTTATGATATATTCTCTCAAATCCCTTTCATTGAAGTCTGATAAATTGATTGATGAAATGTTGCAATTTGATAAATCCAATTCTTTGATAATTTCTGGATTTTGGACTTCTTCCGGTGAAAGATCAAATTTGATGTCAAGATATTCTGGAACTTCGACAATGTCTTCTTCACCTCCAGAGTAATACTGCTCATCCATAAATAAATCTTCGCCTATGTCATTGGGATTCGGAGTTCATCTGTTTTTCAAATCTGTAATTTTCAATTGTTCCTTGATAACGATCAAAACATGTATCAGACTCTTATTTAGAACTTCTTTTAGATAATAACAATGTTGTAATGACTTAAAACTACTTTCTAGATCGCCAATTTTAAATCTTATATAAAATAGTGATTTTAACTTATTTCAATTAATTCATATTGCTTGCAAGTACAATTTGTACTCAATTCCACTTTGCATGTTATTTTATTCCATTTTCTTTTCAAAATTAATTAAAATGTAAAAACTATACTTTGTCACGCAATTATTGTCATATCCATAATATGGGAAGTCGATTCAAAAGTGTTAGATAAGGTATTAGCTATAAATATAAAAACAATAATCACAATTTTAACATAAGACAGGATAACTCCTAGCAATCTAATAGATACATGAAATATAATTATTTCACTAGCTCTTAATAGAGTATTGTGAAAAAAATATTTCGTGATAAAAATGTTGATTCATATTGAGATATTATATGAGCATGGTTACATTATCTTTACCAAATAGATGGTAATGGTCAATTTATTGATCAATGAAGTTTGAATTTTATTTTCTGTTAATAATTATTTTGCATTTCTAGCTCGTTATTAAGAGCACATACAACATAAAAACTATATGCTGATGTTTGGTGAGTAGTAGACGAGCTTTTGCGAAATATATTTTTCTGGAAGTCTTCAGAGAAAATGATATAGAATTTTACCTATTAGAAAATGAGCGTTATAAAAGGATTCCGAAATTCATATGTTGGCGTGAAATTAAAAAAAATCAAATTTCGAAAATCACTGATAGACGAGAGCAAAAACGTGAATAATATTATAAAAATGAATTTAAATTACTGTCAGAGATGAGAAGAAAGTTATTTCTGTCCTGGCATAGCACCAAGGCCGCGGAGTTCCTGTTGCCAGTTAATCTTCTGGGCATTGATTGGAAGTCTCCTTCTGAGCTTGTTGAGACCCTCAGAGTTGAGGAGCTCGAATCCTTCTGTAAGAGCGTTATTCCATTTGTTGAAGAACTTAGACAACTTCTTAACAATATCAGTAGCTTTAGCGTTTTCATCATCGCCAGTATATGTATCTTCGAAATCAGCTGTCTGTGTACCGACGCAGTTGCCCTTTTCATAGAAGTGTCCCTTAAGCTCGATTGAGCCCTTAACTGTGCCCTCAGAGCATGTGAAGTGCATCAAAATGATGCCTGTTCTGAAGTTTGCCTTGTTGATTGTGGAAGCGCGAACGACAATCTTGACTCCATCATCGCTATCATATGTGCCGCATGTGCCGTTATGGACGGTGGATTTGGCGAAAGCGAGGGCAAGTGGCTGAATTGCTGTCCTCAACTCTGAAGATTCGACCTCCTCTGGGGCCTCTTCGCCCTCAGGTGGGATGACCTTCTGCTCCATGAAATCATAGGCGAAGATTTTGTTGGTAACTGGATCAACGAATTTATTCTCGCCTTTGCGTGATTCCTCGCAAAGGATTGCCTTGTGATCGTCAATTTCGATTGTCGAGCAGTTGTGAATTAACCATTCTTCCTTTGTCATTTTAATTCCTTCTTCGACATCCTCTTCATTGGCAACGACGCCCTTGAGAGACTGGACGACATCCTCGTACTCACCTGGTGGTGATTCCTTAAGGAAACGAGCAATTGCCTTAGTTTCGTCAGACATTAAATAAATTAAATTGAACAAGTCTGTTCACATATTTATTATATTTTTGACGGTTTTTCCATTCATTTTTCTTTTCATCACATAACTTCTGTCCCTATTTGCGGATTGAATAACTATCACGGCCAAAAAGCTGAGTTATCGGGCAATTTCGGCCAAAACGCAACTCTAAAATTATGACAAAATGAAATCTCCTTTATATCCTTCTTTTTATATTGTCATTAATCGAAAAACTTTATTTTGGCCATTGTTATTGGTGAATTTATGGATGAAATCGAATAAATTAATTTCAATTCTAATATTTTTCATGATATTCGAGATTTCATCATTCCATCTCATATAAACTTTGTTTTATCAATTATAATGAACTTATTGAATTATCAAATTTATATTATCCTTTCTAACATCATTCTTTCTGTCTTTTTGCTTGAAATCTGCCTCAGTACTTCATATATATTCAACATTGAGATTTGATATATGTTTCAACATCTTTTTGAAACTATTAAAATCCATCAATGTAATGTCTGCATTTCTAAGTTTTCATGAGCATTCGATCTTTATGGAAATATAATTTTGATATTTTATATTTTGCTTAATTTTTAAAATAATCGAATGACTTTATAATGCACTTTTAAGCGAACTTAAAAATGTTAAAGAAAACGTATTATTCCTTGTGATTAAATTTGAATATAAAATTGATCCATGTTTAATCTGAAAACGATAAACTTATTATATAAAAATAGTTTAAATCTTTGGAATCGATCTTCTTTCTAATAATGTGTATGATGTTGGTGTGAGCAAAGCGGAGAATGATGTTGAAAACATTTCTAAAGTATCTCTCCTAACAAATAAAGGTCCACTTCTTGCAATGCCTTTGAATGCATATGAAGCATCATCCGCTTCAAACATTACTATATCATCTGGAATGAGAGTAGACATTCCAAGTGATGGAGATCCAACTTCATAAGTTTCACAACACTCTCCACCATTGATATCTGCTCGATACAAAAGTTCAGCATCTTCAACCTGCTCGACATATTTCTTTCCATCTCTGATAACATAAAGCTTCTTATTTGCGACGCCTGCTATTCTTCCTCTAGTGTCATGCTCTATTACTCTGTCACCAGCCATGAGATTGTAAACTCTGTCATCAGTAGAAACTGATAATAAAATTGATTCACCGTCCTTCAGCTTGAAGGTTCTTGAAGCGATGCTGGCTGTTCTTCTAACAAGTTTCAAGTCTAAGAATGAGAATGGAACACCACCAATATCAGCAATACGCATTTCATCTGTCTGAATATATACTTTATCATCCTTGTATCCGATAACTGTTGCAACGCCAATTGGTGTTTCAACTCTGTCGCAGCATTGAAATATCATTCCTTTTGAATAGACAAATAGATCAACAACACCATCGTTTGTAATAATTCTTCTCTTCTTATTCTTATCTACAAATGTTCTGAGTGTTTCTAATCTTAAAGCTGGGATTGAGAATAATGTGTTATTCGCGAAGTCCTTCATAACCAATCTTCCATTTAACACACCAACAAGTTCGCAAGAGCCTCTCTCAGGAATCTTGAGTAAATCGCCAATAGAAACACCAAGATTAAGGAACTCACAGAATGATGGAGTTCTATCAACACTTGCTGCAACACCATCGACAATCAATCTTTCGACATTGTGCTTCTCTCGAGCAACAATCGTGAGTCTTCTTGGATCACTTGCGCAATAAACAAGCCTTGTGTTCTTGAATGGTTCAACCCAAACTCTGTCATCAGAAATACCGACAACAGTGCTTCTCTGACCATCTTCTGTTTCGACAATATCTCCTGGAAGGAAGTTAAATGAAAAGCTTGTTCTTAAGTCCGTGTCAATACCAATTAATCGGCCTTCATCAGTATAGTAAATTTTCAAAGAGTTATTACCGTATTCAATCTTCGCATCACTCCTGATAATGCGAGTGAAGTCATGCATTGTGACACGACGATTCGACATGAAAACGAAGGAGTCGCAAGCAAGCAGGAGCTTGTGGCCATCGATCAAAGCGTCAACGCTGTTAAGGAATGCCTGTTCTGGTGGTGGAATGCCAAATGGCGGCGTTGGATCTCCACCACGGAAAAGAATAAGTGCAAGATGAGATGCAGTCATGCATGATATGTTATATGTACTTAACTGGCTGTTGAGAAGAAGGACTGGGCGCGCTGCCTTTGTATCTGCTGTCAGTACACGTCCACTTGCATCCAAGCAGTACAAGAAACCAAAGAATGCAGCTTCGACAATATGAGTACCGTAAGGTGCAGTAATTTCGCGAACTTTCAGGTTATCCTCAACCATGTAAACATGGTTATCTACAGAAACAGCAATAATACCGCAAGTGAGATTGAATATTGATTGAGTTGTGAAAGAAACGTCAACTTGTGTAAATTTCAATTCTCTTGTCGATGAATAATAAAGTTTTCCTTGAATAGACAATATAAACAAACCAAAATCAGTCACAGCAGTTGTTATGATTTTATCACCAGGAATTGTAGTCTTCTTGAATGATTTAGCGCTTTCGTATAGATAAATGTCTGATAATCCTGCTGCAAAAGCGAATAGTTCTAAATTTGACGAAAGTCCTCTTGGAGATTCAAGGTTTGGAACTTGAACAACAGAGTCCTCTGTGATGATGGATATCGAATTGCATTCGTGAAGCAAAATTGAAAAGCTGTTTCCACATGATATATCTAAAATTTTAGAATGATCTGGTAAATCGATCTTTTTAAGAACATTGTTCGCGTTCATAATATTATCTGATGATCCGTCGTGAGATTCACCGTATGTATAAAGCTCATTTGTGTCAGTAAGTAAAATAAAATGGTTATCTGACGAGCTTGCTAATACAGGAAAGAGATTGTCACCATAGTAGTGCGTGAGCTGGCCGGATTTCTTGTAGAAAGAGAAGCGAGGCTCATTCCACTCCGCCATAAAAATTGATTTATAAAAATTTTAAATTCTGAGAATGTAAAATCACAAGATGCAATTTTTAATTTCATTTTAACACATAAATATAACATCTCTATCTTATAAAGATAAAAATAAACTCAAATTGCTCGTATAAATATCGATTTTTAAAATCTCGCGTCAAAATTTTGATATCAAAATATAGCATTGTAGACTATTTCACTATTCATTTCTTGGAAATTTATAGATATAGCCATGTAATGAAATGATAATTTCAAATAAAAAAATAAATCAGATTAAAGTAAAATAGTGATTTTATATTTAAAGTGGAGAAAGTTTATTTATGCTTCGATTGTGATAACTTTCTTGTATAATGTTTCAACAATTTGGTCCATATGCTTGCCCTGATTCTCTTTGATTGTTTTGATAGTTTGTTCTGTTTCTTTCCTTAATTCAGCTTCTTTAGCCTTATTCTCTTTGTCGAGTGTATCTTGAAGTTCTTTTAATGTTTTTCTATTTTCGACCTTGATAGATTCAACGCGGTCCTTAGTTTCATCCGGAATACTCGATATCATTTTAGCATGGTTAGCGTTTGCCTTGTCTATGATTTCTTGTGCCTTGACTTTATTCGCCTTGAGACCAGTAATAACTTGATCCATTCTGTTGATCGTCGCTTTCTATCGTCAGTTTACACATCGTCACTTTTAATTGTTTTATCATGTCACTTTTATTTACTTAAATACCATCTAGAACATGTTTTTGAAGCTGTATGCAAGTAATAATAGCTACTAGTCATAGAGTGGAAGCTATGTACAAGCGTACCCGTGTTTTAAACAATATTATAATGAGAAATTTCTGATGTCAAAAATATTTTTTATTTGACAGATAATACTTGAATTGAATGAAAAATAATCACTTTTTGTCATGTAAAATATGCTATAGTGTCACTTTTTTAGAAATTATTCACTTTTTTGGATTTGTCAGTTTTGGCATTGACACTTTTAACCAATTGGCACTTTTCCTAATATTTAAAAAAATGTCAGAGAATCCCGAAAGTCTGCAACCACAGAATAAGGATATCGATGTTCTCCGCGGCTTTGAGCGCAAGGCTCTCAAGGAGTCGCCAATCAACATTTTAGCTCAGCAAGTTTCTGTTAATGAGGCTTTCGATGTTGGCACAAAGAAGGACTTTGATCCTATTGGTGAAACCTCCAGCAAGTCTGGAATAAACAGCCTCGCTGCAAACTGGAGCAAATACAAGAACTTTTGCCTGGCAAGTTTCCAAACGCGCGCCTCTGATTTCACGAAGAATGACAATCTCGTGCTCTTCAGCCGCCGCGTTCGCGACCGCTTGGCTGAGCTCGCTGTCACAAGCGATGAGGCAGCGCAAATCACATTAATGCAGCAAAACGAAGAAAGGCTTCGCGCAAAAATCTCAGAGCAAGCTAAAATCCTTGAGAAATTACATCAGAACGAAGAGCACTGGCAGATGATTGAAACAGTCTCAGCCACTTGCAAACTCCTTTCGAATACGAAGTCTCCACAGTTCTATCCAGCACAGTTCATCATGGTTCTTGAGCTTGTTGAGGCGTTCGAAAAAATGGTTTACAGCAGAATCTCTCAGCATCCAACAGCGAAGGGAGATTTCTTGAAGGAGAAGGATGCATCAACACAGGTCCTTTGCTTGAACTGGTCCATGATTCTTTCAAGAACATCGCAGCTTTTGCCACGTCTCTTACTTCAAACAGCTTTCTTGAAATGCATTCCGTTTCACCCATTCAAGAAGTTCGATGACTCCGTTCAGCAGGTCATCAACGGTATCCACGGTCTTGGCTCAGGCTCTGCTGGTATTTTCACACGTGCTTTCTTGATTTACACAATTTACTCAATCAAACCAAGCTATCCAACAGACATTTTCATCCCACTCTTCATTTCATACGTTAAGCACCTCATCCACCTGAAGAGCGGATCATTCAAGCGCCAGTACTCAAATCTGCCAGATTATACCTTCGAAAAATACGTTGAAACACACAAGCCCGCCTTGAGCTTCTTCATCCAGCAGATGGTCAATCTTGGCGACAGTGATCTTCTCAAGCAGGCCCTCGAAGAGTTCTACAGCATCGGCGAACCATCTTCTTTTATTCTCTCTGTTTTCCTCGAGGAGCTTGATCCAAAGTTCGTTGCTAAGAACTTCAAGGTCATCCTTCACATCATCGATCACTCAGACACAGTCGTTTCACGCCCAGACTTGATCTACAAGCTTATCGAGTCCCTTATCAAGGCTCCATCAATCGATGGCGTTCTCGATGTCATGAATCTCATCTGGACACGCATGAAGGAGTTCCCAAGCATCGATGACTTCATCTTCGTTGCTGCTCCACTTACACAGTACATCGCCAAGTTCTGCAGCCCACACTATATCAACTTGTTCCTTGCAAACGTTGTTTCACTCCTCAAGCAGAACTTCGCTGCTCGTGAAGTTAAGCAGAACTACTCACAAGGTGCCAGAACACTTACAAAGAAGTTGACATCTTCTGTTATGGGCTGCATCTTCGCAACAGTCAAGGCTGGACAGAACTTCCATGTTGTTCTCAACCATATCTCATCAATTGTCCCATTGATGGACTTCCTTGATGAGGGTTCGCTCGTCGAAGTTTCTCGCTTCATCCTTCACGATGTTGCCACAAAGCCATTCCCACTTAACGACCCACTTTGCGTTAGAATCCTTCTCGAGCTTTCTCAGATCCTCTTTCAGTCCCTTTCTGTTCTTTCTCCACCAGATATTGTCGCTCAGACAAACAAGACAATCGAGTGGTTCCTTTATCACGTTGACTTCAACAACAACATCGAAGCCCACCTTAACTTCCTTCTTTCCGCAAGAACAGCCTTCCCGACATCTAACTCCATCCTTGCTTCCATCTCAAGGATTGCTTTGAGATTATCCACAGAGGCTGTTTCTAGAAAGATGAGCAACATCGATGTTGTCACACGCTCACTCCTTGCTTTCGCATTCGTCACAATTCCAAGCATCTCAGACTTCCTCATCCGTGCTACACTTTACCTTGATTGCACAAATGTTGCCTTGGTTTGTGGCGTTACATCATTCGCCTACTCCAGCTATGAGGAATTCATCAAGTCTATCAAGGATGCTCAGCCATCCCAGGAGCTTTATGTTTTGCTCCAGCATGCTATCACAGTCTTACTTGTTCTCCCAGCTCCACCAGGCATTGATCCATTCGAGGCTGTCAGAAACTTGATTAAGAGCGTCATGGCAATCAACTGGAAGGACGAAGAACCAATCAATTTCGCTCTCGAATCTATCATCATTATTGGCCACATGCTCAGAACAGAATTTGTTGTCAAGATCGAGAATGTCGATTCTAACGATGTCCTCTTTGCGGGCAATCCAGAATACATTAAGAGAGGTCTTTCTGTTGCCAACCAGATGCTTCAGAAGTTTGTCGAAATGCTTGGAAACTACAGGAAGAAAGGTGTTGTTGTCCAGAAGAAGAATGTTCCAGCACTTGCTATCAAGGCCATTTCATCACTCGCTGATGTCTACGTCTGCGATAAGGCTCTGATCAGGAAGCTTGCTGACCTTGCAGAAATGCTCGGTGATGGTGCTGGCGATGACTTGATGACATCCACTGGAAAGCACCTTGAGAAGGCATTTGAGGGAGTTGAACTTGGCCAGCGCTTCATTGCTAAGTATTTCGCTAGTGACTAGTAAAATATTCCAATCTTTATTTTATAGTAATTGACAACAGTTTGTTTTATTATAATTTCAACAATGAATAATAATTTTTCAAACAATATTAAAAATTGTCTTAATAAAAGAACGGAAAGATGATAAACCTATTTTCATATTATTGCATGGTGTTTATATTATGTTAATACACCTGAAGAATGAAATTCATAATCAAAAAAGCTAATGAATATGAAATAGATGGATAATTAGAAGTTCTTTATATTGAAATTAATGTTCTAAATTATGTACCACAAAATTATGGCATTGTACAATAATTTTATTGCATATCAAAACAAAATAGAATCAAAAGCATCAAATTGAATGTATCAATCATTATGCTCATATGAGAAACATGATTTATATATCCAATTTTAAAGTTACATTTCTATCTATTAAAAAGGTATTGAAGAATTTGCAAAATGTCAAAATAATTGAAGATGAACTGAAATAACTCACAAGTAAATATTACAATATTCCTAAATAGTATATACTTTGAATGCCAATCCCCAAATAGTTAATATAATATTTTGCACAAGATTTACAAAATGATCACAAATTAATCGTTGACATTAAATGTACTGGCCCTGTACAGTCTATCGTATGAAGCTTTTGATGTAGTTCACAGAATATTGAAAAATTTGCATAAAAAAATCGCCATTTCGACCCAATTGTATTACAAAATAGTATTAAAAATCTGTAGAGACCCCAAAACGAAAACAAAATGTGGAATAACGATTAGGACGATCAGCATTCTCTTGGTCGATCGGCGGTTTGACTCTGAAATTTGTAAAAACCAAAAAAAATTATGTTTACCACTAAGGAGGCAAATAAGCAAGAGCAACTTCGTGGTTCCATTTACTCAGTCTCCGGCCCCGTCGTCGTCGCCGAGAACATGACCGGTGCTGCGATGTACGAACTCGTCCGCGTCGGTAATGACAATCTTGTAGGTGAAATCATTCAACTTGAGCACGATACAGCAACAATTCAGGTTTACGAAGAAACATCCGGCCTTACTGTTGGTGATAGCGTCATTGGCACAGGAAAGCCACTTTCTGTTCTTCTTGCTCCAGGTCTTATGACAAATATTTACGATGGTATTCAGCGTCCACTTAAAGATATCAGCGATCAATCACATTCCGTCTTCATTCCACGTGGTGTCAGCTGTGATCCAATCGATCTTAAGCGTGAGTGGTCCTTCCGCCCAGCAAATCTTAAGGAAGGCGATAACGTCACTGGTGGTGATATCATCGGTTACGTAAACGAAACATCTCTCATCGAGCATCGCATTATGCTCCCACCAAAGGCCTGCGGTAAGGTCAAATACATCGCTGAGGCAGGTACATTCGATGTCCTTCATCCAGTCATCGGTGTTGAGTTCGACGGCAAAGTTACAGAATATCCAATGCTTCAGGAGTGGCCAGTTCGTGTTCCACGTCCATACGCTGAGAAGCTCGTCGCTGACTTCCCACTTATCACAGGTCAACGTGTTCTCGACTGCTTATTCCCAGTCGTTCAGGGCGGAACATGCGCTATTCCAGGTGCTTTCGGTTGCGGCAAGACAGTTATTTCCCAGGCTCTTTCCAAGTACTCCAACTCCGACGCCATTATTTATGTCGGTTGCGGTGAACGTGGTAACGAGATGGCTGAAGTTTTGATGGAATTCCCAGAACTTAAGGTCGAAATGCAGGGCGTCGAGCATCCAATTATGGACCGTACAACACTCGTCGCTAACACATCTAACATGCCTGTCGCTGCTCGTGAAGCTTCAATTT
>JALKBU010000528.1:0-35242 GCA_023091735.1 Trichomonas tenax
TAATATTGAATCGTTCAGACTGTCGGAAATCAAACGTTAAATCCTTCAAATATGAGGTCAATACATCATAAATGATTACATCGACGCATTTACAAATTTTGGCAACTAACCCCCAATATATACTACTATGTGATCTTGTAATATAGATTAACGCAATGATCAGTATATATTGTACGTATCTAATGTATTTAAATTTTATACATAATTTTCATGTTTGCTAGAATCAGAAGTCGATAATTTGTATAAAAAAATAAAATCAAAAACGAGTAATTTATAGCACAACCTCTCCAGAATTGTGAATATCTGGAGAATTTGTACCAGAAATTGATCGTTTTTGATGATATTTAATAATAGATAATTAGAGATCGTAGATAGCTTCATTTATCTAATAGAATGGCAAACTGATGTTCATGGATTATCTGTCATACGGTATATCCTGAAGCCATCTATATAGGAAAGCATGTTTGGAACAAATTTATGAGCCATGTTTTTGACAATTATATTTGGTTTTTTGATGACTTATATTATACATCGAAAATGCCTTTGTTTGAATTATAAATTTTCTCTTAATTAAGTGTGTGAAGCTCTAAAATCATAATTTTTAGAATTTTTTTGAAAATAATTTCACACATTATTAATCGAATTATTTTTTTTTATGTTTTCCTTTTGGAGTCGTGCTCAACTTGTGGCAATCTACATATTTCTTTTTCTTTTTTTTGATTTGCTCAAAATGAGCAGAACATGGGGGAAATAAAAAAGGGTTTTAATGCATCTTTGCAGACAAAGCTACAAAGTTTTTTCAATATTTTTATTTTTGCTCGCAATGAGCTAATTTTAAAAAGGTTGCCATTGCCTAAAATCGCAAATTTGGTCTGCAATACAAAGTATCGCAAATCCGAGGATGGCAACAAAAAGATTAATATAAAGCCTCAAAACTGTTCGAGTCTATATAATCCTGTTGGCCCCAAAATTGTTCGGTATCGGATGATGTAGCATTCGGTTGGATATCAAATGAAAAGAAGTCATTTAATGTTACAGGGTCCGGATTGCAAACATATTGTTGGGCGTTCGGTTGGCAATTAAATGGGTGGTTGGGATTTGAATAATCAGGTGTTGGAACGGGGGCTGGAATGACCTGTATAGGCTGTTGAACATACTGTTTCTGAACAGGTTTGGGTTTAAGTCCACAAACATGGGAAATAATTTCTTTGAATTCGTCATCGGATTTGAAGGGTATACGATGTTGTTTTTTATTGCTACAATTGTAAATCACGGCGACGTTCTTTCCGTTGGGGAGGCAGATCTTTGAGACGCTGAAGGATGGGCTTGGCTTCGGCATGCAACAAAAATAATGACAAAACCGCCATGATTTTACATTTATAAAATTTTGAAATTTTCACAATTTGTTTCCATTTTGCTGAAATATACCGAAGGACTGAGGAGGGCTACCATTTGGTGTATTTCAGCAAGTCATGAGAGTACAATCTTCAAAAATACCAAAATTGATATGTGTTCGGGAGGACATTTCTTGTTTGTACTTTGGTGAAGGAACTGTTCGCATTGATTTATATTATTAGAAAAATTTGGATTGGATAAATTTTAACTAAGGATTTGTCGGATGATATGGAAAAAGTATCTGATTTATCTTTCCAGATAGCTAGAAAGTTTTATATTATTTTTTTATTTTTAAAGAAACGACTCGTAATGAGCCAATTTCAAAAAGGTTGCCATTGCTTATAAAAGCAATATGGTTTGAAATATAAAGTATCCCAAATCCAAAGATGGCAACAAATAAATTGATCTGATTATGTCATAACAAATTCAATGAAAAATCGAATTCTTTTTCCCAAGATAAATCAACGCAATCATTGATTTCAAATAGAGCTTGATTTGAGCTCTCTTCAACAACTTCTGAAATTGCCGAGATAATTCCAGAAAAAACCTGAGCTTGCACAGGTGGATTCGGATAAGTTGAGAACGGAGCAAAACTATCAGGATCAACGAAATCGCTGAACTGTTCGTATTCTGGGGATGATCGAACAATTGGAGACACTGACTGTAGAATCGCTCGAGTAAAACGAGTGGCGTGTTTTACTCTTGGAAAGCTCAAAGAATATTTGTTAACGATCGATTGAAATTCTTCCTCTGATGAGAAAAGAACTCGCTCGGTTTTGCCGGTTTTGTCGTCGACAAATATAGCAGCATTCTTGCCGTCTGGGCGGCAGATTTTGGATACTCTGAAGATGGGCCTTGGTTTTGCCATGCTACAAAAATAATGACAAAACTGAAAAAATCGTTAATAAGTTTTTGAGAGGAAGTCATGAATTAGAAATTTTCATCAAAATCTGAATACGCACCAATATTTCAACACATGTAATAAAAATTCCCCACACTAGTGTCAACTTTTTTGAATAGGGTGACATGTTTATGGAAAAAAGTGATTACTTTACTTGTCATTTTTAATTGAAAATTCCAACTTTACATAGCATTTTACATTTTTTATGTTCTGAAAAGAACATTTTACATGTCATATATGAATGGATAAAATACTTACATGTCATTTTGTTATTTTTACTCACACATCATATTTTAGAAGATATTTTAACAAATTTCGTTTTAAATTTATTTTACATGACAGTTTTTAAGTTCTGTGAAATTTACATGTCATTATACTTTTAAGGTTTATTTCGTTTTTTCTTTGTGACTACGAAAGTGCATTTTCTGCAAAGATTCGGACTTCATTAATGTTTAATAGCATCAAACTAAATAGTGTAAATGAATATTTTGATGACGAATCATATCATTATTCCGAATTTAATAGAGAATATTGATGATCGTAAAACAGTTGTACATAATAATACCTTTGATACGATTCTCTGTACTGATTCCTTTGTTGAGCATAGTTCCTTTTGATTTATAGCCTGCATTTTATATAACAGTTAATTTTATTATGAGAGCTAAAGCTCGAGAGCCTAGAATTTTGCTCCTGAGAGATTGGCTATTTATTAATTAACCTCTCGTTCGATTTATCCAAAAATATCATTTTGTAGTTTATGATTAGAAGATGAAACTAATTCTATATTATAAATATACTGTTGCTATTTATTATAATATCAAAGAACCCGGTGCCAAATGATGAAATCGAATGTTTTCATTAATTAGCTCGAAAACGATATTCGCTCACAGTGTTGTCTATAAACACGATTTTTCTCTTCGCTCCGGTGTCCTTCGGCAATATTATCATACTAAAACCTCGATCAAAAGCCTTTATCGTTGATATCGAAATTCAATTTCGTTAAGAATCCGAAATAAGACTGATCAAAGCTTTCCAAATTTATACATGAGTAACACGTAGTTAGAATTTCATATACAATTATTCATTATTGTATAAACTTCTAATTTCAAAATGTCGATTTACAAGTTTGAATGCATTTTATTTAGTGAAATGCAATATATTGTCTTTGCAACCAATCCTGCATAAAATGAGCTTATGAATTTAATCAATAAATAAATAGCAAAATATTTACTTTAAATAACAGGATAATTATTCTCGTAACACCTCATACATATCATCTCTTGCATCACAGTTTGCTTCTTTTTTAAAAAATAAACACAAAAGGACTTAGATCTTGATTCAAAATATACTTCAGTAATATTGTAGAGCAGCCATTGATGAATACATCTATGGGATTTTTTTGATTTTAAATAAAAACAGTTGCTGTGGGATCTTCATCATATTCATCGTTCATATAGTATTTAGATGTTTCTTCGAAGCTAGCTGGCCTATTAATACGAATCTTAACAGGGTGCAGCACATTTTCTTCCTGTTGCATCTATAATGAGCCTGTCAGAAATACGTTTTTTGGAATGATCCGTTACATTGTTTTGTGCCAATTTGTTAGTTGAATATAATATTGTATAACAGTTTGATATCGGAAAAACTTGAAATTAATGCAGATTATCAATAAAAAATAATATTGAAATTTCAAAAAAGGTTTTTTTTTGTTTTCATGAATACCAATAATATCGAATATTGCGTTAATAATGAATGGCAGTATTGCTTTAGAGACTTGCACTTCAATGTATATCATAGAAATGAAAGATCTCAGAATTAGCATGCAACAATAGTATATTAGAATGTGTTATTCAGTCTATACTAGTATATCCTGATGTGTTGGCGATCCTTCACTTGAAAAGAACAATATTATCTGGATATAATGAATCATTTATGATATTTCTAAAAACTAGATTGGCACATTAATGCTAAAGTATTAATGGTGTCTTTTTGGCGATTTATTTTTTTGGAAAAATCTGTACAGATTGCATAGACATAACAACTTATTTGTCTTAGGGTCCGCTCCGGCCAAATAAGGATCTATCGTCGCAAAATAGAATTTTTATTTTTGTTTTAGATACAAATCCGGGTTTAATATGCAAATATTTAAAATCTCAAATTTTTTGTAGTATTCTGGAGAAAGTCTTGAAATGTGAGAGACTAATGAACAGGGCAATTAAATTTTTATACCGAAAGTCGGCGAAACTCGTTTTTTAACTCACTGGATTAACTTTTTGCGAAGTTATTGAACAACAATGTACAAAATGCTGTTGTGCATGATATATTAAAGAATTAGCTAACAAAGTATATATTTCATTAAAATATTAGGTATATCTTGCATCAAAAACATTGATTTGCCATGATGTGCTTTACTCATTATAATATATTATATTCCCATTATATAGCATTTTTATAACGTAAAATATGTTGTTGTCGATGATAAATAGGTAAATCTAATCACAAATATGCTTTTTAGCTTTTTTTTTCCAAAAAAGTATTCCAAGTGTTCACACACAAGCTCTGTGTGTTATTCTTCTCAATTTAATAAACTTTTCAAATTTAGCCGCTCAAAAAAGAATCATCATTATTTTTGGGAGGATAACACACAGAGCTTAGAGCACTTTTTTTCCAAAAAAGCATATTTGTGATTAGATTTACCTATTTATCGTTATCAACAAAATTCAGAAAAAATACTCGAAATTCATTGCTTCTAAGTAGTCATGGCCAACTGTATAAGTCAGCTCATTTTTGATAGTTTTTATTGTGAACTGCTTACCATCAACTCTCAGACCAGGGTTACTCTCTCCCTCTTTGCCCATATGATCCAACACATCATTCATTTTCTTTTTTAGGCGCGCTTATTTAAGGTGCCACTCTTGCTTTGTCTTGGGCATAATGATTTTTGCGCCAAAATTAATTTCGCGGGGGGGGGGGATCATAACATATATTATCTAAAAAGCATTTTGTATTTTCAATTTTCGCGGCAAAATATAGGCTCAGTGATATATGATCTACATTAGTGACGAAAAATGAGCAAAAATCTTGAATGTCCAATACAAAAGTTTGTTGCAAAAGGATGTTTCAAAACCAAAAAAAATCATAACATATATGATCTAATAAGCATAATGTATTTTCAATAGTTGAGTCTAAGCATTCAATTTTTAAAAATTTGCACTCTTGCAACTCTTTTTAGAAACGATTATGTTGCTCCACACTTCACTAATAGTACATGCATACAAAGATGTTCATATTTACCATAGTAAATATTATATAAATCTCCTCAGATGAGAAAATAAAATTTCTAAATATTTTTTATGTTAGTTTATTTCTAATATCTCTCTATTATTTTGTAGATAATCAAGTATAGGATCGCTAGCAGGAATTGCGAGTTATAAAAATCGAAATTGAAGGACGACATATGATTTTTTTCGAAAATAAAGGCACAAATTTATCCAAAACCTCTGTCTTCTGACCCAATATTGGATTTTTAGGAAAATAATATGCATGCAATCATTCGATTATACAAACAAAAGCTAACTATAGATAGATAAGCAGAAAAATTAAGTTTCGAATAAAATTAAATTTGATGATCAGATTTTAAAACTCTTCATTTTATTGTATTAATGATGCCAAATGATAGTGCATGAAGTGTACTTACCAAGTATACATTTATTATTGATTGAATCATACAGCATTGCTGTATCGACTGCGATTAATGCACCCGTGAAAATAAACGGTTGCGCCATCCCTTAAACCTCAGTTTTAAAGACGTTAGACCCCAAATTTCAAAAATGATGTTTTTCGCTCTTTTTGCGTTCTCTCTTGCAGATAATTTCACGTTTCCCAGCAAAATTCCGGATCTCAAAGGCGTTGGGTACCTCTGGATTAGGAGTTTTAGAAGTTTACTTAAGAAATACAACGGAAAGCAAATTGGCAATTTCAATCTCGTCACATACACCGACTTAGGCAATCTAATTGTCAACTTGCTCAACGACTCACTGCCAAATAAGTACGATACCGCAGAAATGATCAAAAATTTCACAGCACCGCTTATAGACAACGTAACTTTCGATGAAATGACCTCAGCAGAGCCTGAATTCAGTATTGAAATACCAGACATTATGGGAGCTTTCATGAATAATTCTGCAAAAGAATTTTATGACCCAGACTTTCAGTCTACAAAGACAATTTTTAACGTCGGCGCCGGAATTATCGCTTTCTCCATTGTTATTATTGTTATTGCCGTCCTTCTCATCTTATTTTACATTCTTCAGATGTGTTTGTGCTGTTGTTGTTGCAAACCAATGGAGAACTCGAAACCAGGCACCTGCCTGTGCATCACTTTCCACATCGGAACGGTTTTCTTGGTCGCTTCAATCGTATTCGCTGCTTTCACATTTCCATCGATTCTCGATGTCTCAAACAAGATGCTTAACTCGAAGCCCGCTTACTGCAAGATTTACGATAGTTTATTTAGCTCTCTTTACGAATTAGCTGGTGCTGCAACCGAATTCACGAATTCGATCCCACCGTCGTTAAACACAACAGGCAACAACTTCTACAATGCTTTCAACGAGTTACTCAACCGGTTAGATGCAGACATTCGGAAAAGTGTGGAGTTTATTGAAAATACAGGCGAAAATCAAACAAAGATCAACGTCTTCGCTCAATTTATATACTCTGGAGCGGAAATATACAAACAAGTCAAAAAAATTAATGATGCACTCGAAGCCAAAGGCCAAAATAAAGTAGATTTTGAAAAAAAGGCCCAAGATCTACTGAACAATACAAGAGAAGCACTTCGTTCTGCAGCAGCGAACCTCGGTCCATTTAGATCATCAATCGCAACATTTAGAGATTTCTTACTTAACACTTCTGCTGATCTCACGGAATCTCTTAATTTCCAAAAAGTCTATGCCAAAGAGCTTGATGAATACCGTAGGAGGGGCAACTGTTCTAATTTATCTCGTTATGATCCTGAAGTAAATTCAGCTCTCGAAAATATAACAGGATATCATCAACAGCTCAACATATACGGCATCATTGTTGTCGTTTTCATCATCACTGTTGCTTTATTCGCTGCAATTATTTATACAGCTTTAATCACGCGTCATTCTAAACGCAGCCGTTGCTGTGCATCGTCGAGTGAAGTTTTCGCCCTAATTTACACCATTATCCTCCTTGTACTTGGTATTGCATCTACTGCTATAGGCGTTGTTTCGATGATGATAACGATTGATTTTGATAAAACACTTGCATCAACTGGACGCGGTTTTAGGTCTCTTTTCAAGAACGGAACAATCGCAATCCCAGATCTAGACGTATCACTCAAAGTTTCGAATTATTCACTCAATCTCAAATTGTTCGGATATAAATACGAAATTCCTGAAGATTTTAATCCTTTAGGCTCGCTGCTTTATTACACGAATACTTCGGCAGGTATTGGTACAGCACTCGATGCAAATAATGTGTTCGCTATTAGCAAGCTTATTGAATACTTGTCAAGATTTAGAAACGAATCTAATTACCAATTCGAGTTAGTGATGCAAAAAATTTTCACTTCGGAAATAAAGCCACAGAAAGACAAGTACTTCCCAGAAAACGGTCTTGTTATAGATGGCTTTGACATCTCTGATATGGTACAAAAAATGGAGGAAAATGCACAAGGTGATCAAGATATTTTGACAGAAGTTGAAACACTCAAAACAATGCTTACTAGTACAGGCCCTGATGGGGTTTATCTCCCAGTTTATGCAGAAACTAAGAAGACCATTAGCGCTCTTTTACTTGATGCATACACCACAAACTTCTTAGCACCTGATGGCAAATACCAATCAAACATGTACGAAAAGGTTAATGAATCATTTGATGCATTGCAAAAGGCTGTTATAAGAATCGCAGAGAACCTTGGTAATTGCCTGGACTACTTCAAAGCAAGTACTTTATCGGGCCCAGCATTCTTCGCTCTGGAGCTTATCGGAAAGGATGTTGGCTACGTCGGCAACTTCATAACTATAAGCGCTATCTGCTCCATGCTTGGATACTTCTTCTATGCATTCATGATATGGATCAGAAGGAGAGGTATGTTCACGCTTGAAGAACTTCGTGCGTATAATAACAGGAAGATGAGCTTCAACGAGAATGGTGAGAAACCTCCACTAGAGGAGTCTGCATCCAGCGACTTCTCAGATAGTGTGTTTTACATGGGCGGAAGAACAGGCAAAGATGAAAAGAAGCAGGAAGACACTCAAGAGAATCTTTCCACTTTCTGGCTTCACTAACCATGAATTATTTGATAAATTATTTTTCATTACCGTAAATATTAGTTTTTTATATCTAAATTTAATCATTTTCTCAACAACATACAATGCAAATCATACAAAAGCATTTATCAGTTTGAATATCAAATTTTAAGATATTTTACATTTTTCAATGGAACATATAGTATTTTCTCGTTTCATTTCAACAGCCATTGATTTGTTATAGTCATTTTTTGGTACTTATTCACGTTGTTTTATGTATTATTTGTGAAAAGATTGAAAACATGAGCTGAATAAAATACATATAAGAAGTACTTATACCACATACATGTAATTAACTTTGATCAATGCAAAGAGTCAGAACTGAACATAATTGATTTATTCTATATATATATTCATCATTTGTGCATCAATCCAATGTTAATATATCCAGAACATTAAAGGTATTAGAAATATATATATATATCGACTCTGGGCAGATTTTTCATATTAAGTTCAAAAAATATATCAAAACAATATCATTCCGTAAGCCTTTGAAATTTTGATAATTGCATGAAAGGAATTATATTTTGAAAAGCATAGAGATAAAAAACTGTGTTGGAGAAATGAAAAATTAATAAGGAGAATGAAAACCTTTGTAATCATGGACCTAAGTAATGTCAGATATATAGCATTGAACACACATTATATGAGAGAAAAAATCAACTATTCATTTCGAAAATATTGATTAAATTGAGTGCACGAATCGAAATCATTCAATACACAGTATAGGCAACTAAAATTTGAATTATTAGCCTTCAAAAATCAATTTTGCGCCGATGAAAATATCGAAATGGCCACTATTTACCATCTATGCTCCATTCGTTTAATGGCCTTTAATACTGAAAATTGCTGAACTCTCAGCACTAAATCTTCACTTTTTGTTTTTATCTTATTCAAATTTATTTCATTAAATCGACAATTTGTTGATAACATATTAGGAAATTCAATGCAGTGCATGAACATATCAAAAAATCAAAAACCCAAAATAAAATGCTCTAATAACTTGACATATCAAGCACATATAGTATGTAGAACCCAAATATATCATTAAAAAGCGAAAATCTAAAAACCAAATAACAAATTCTTTGAAAAACTTATTAACCGGGATCTGTAACCAAAGAAACACCTAATCACATAAGAATCATTGAAAACTGTATTATAGAAATACTTTTTTGAGCCAAAAATGAAATGATTAGAATGTGCACTAATAGTTAATTTCAAAAACGCAAGAACATTGTATAAATTTTTCCACACAAAAACAAAATTTGGAGAAAAAACAAAACACTATCCCTCAAAGATTAATTTTATAAAATGAAAAAATTGGAAATAAAAAAGTTATTTTGAAGCCAAAATCGAATATTAGAATTCATCATATTATTGTAATGCTATTTATTAAAGAAAACATTAAAAATATGTAAAGAGTTGCTCTTTTGACCCCAAAGGATTTAAAATAGACTTCAATAGTAATGGTAAAGCTAGATTAATAGTTATTCTAGAGTTTTACAAAATGCTATTTTCTGTGGATAAAAATACTTTTCATATCGTTTCCAGTATGAACCAATAAACCATTCAAAATAATTTAGTCATTAAAAATTCTAAACATCGAATAATATTTGCTAGATATGATGCCTATTTAATATTTTATCGTTCATTTCGTTTTTGAATGGTTTCAAATTTCAACAGTAATTCAATTTATAAAAATTTATACAAAATATTATCTGGCCTTCAATGGGATACATAATATTCCAGAAAATAAAAAAGTCACTTCATTTAAATGATATCTCAATATGATGATGAGAACAACGCCCAACTAGAGAATCTCGCGCAGCCCAGTGCCATTGACACATACGAGCATCTCCCTTCAACCATCTTTTACAGGAGCTTCGGAATGAAGAGAGCCAGTCCTTTAGATATAAGAAGTAATTCTGACTCGTTAGAGAGGCCTCAGGTTGTAGCGCCACAGGTAAAAAAGGGAGGTGGTAACTACGGAACGTTTGATGGCGTTTTCTTGAGATGCGTTTTAAATATTTTATCAGTCGTTTACTATTTGAGACTTGGCTGGGTCGTAGGAAACTGTGGTTTGTTGCTTTCGTTCGTTATGATCATAGTTTCTGGCTTAGCAACGACATTAACAACTTTGAGCCTTTCCGCGATCGTCACAAACGGCACTGTTAAGGGTGGTGGCGTCTATTTCTGCATCTCCAGATCCCTTGGACCTGACTTTGGAGGCACAATTGGCGTTGTTTTCTCTATTGCAACTATATTTACTGGCGTTCTTAACACTTTCGGCTTTGTAGAAGTCGTGAAGGATTTAATTGGCAAAGATATAACGAAGAATGGAAGGTGGGACATTCCTATTATTGGAATTGCATTGGTTTCTTTTCTTGTTATCTTGATTTGCATTTCTTTGGTTTTCGAAGCATATCTCCAGTATATCCTTGCTGCGGTGATTGGTCTTTCGATCATTACAATCTTGTTTGGCTTCACTGTACCTTCGAATCCAAAATGGATGGTATCGAACCTCAAAAATAATTTATATCCGAAGTTCCAGGAAGGAAACACCTTCTGGACTATATTTGCGGTCTTCTTCCCCGCATGCACAGGTATTATGGCCGGCGCTAACATTTCAGGCGATTTAAAGAACCCTCAAAAGTCTATTCCTATCGGAACGCTCGGAGCTATCGGACTCACGACTCTTCTTTATCTTATTACAGCAACAATCATCGCTTCAGCGGCTGATCGCCAAACTCTTTGGACAGATTTATCACTTCTCTCGAGAATCTGCGCATGGAAGTGGTTCATTTACATCGGCGTACTTGCTGCTTCATTCAGCTCAACATCATCCGCTATGGTTGGCGGTCCAAAGCTTTTCCAGGCTCTCTGCCGCGATGATATATTGCCAAAATTCTTCAAGTTCTTCGCAAAGGGAAAGGCGAAAACAGACGACCCGATTCGTGGCTTCATTTTGGGCTGGATCATCATTGTTATCACAACATTCATCTTCAAAGATCTCAATGCTGTCGGTCCAATCGTTTCAAGTCTCTTCCTTATATCTTACGGTGTTACGTCATTCACTGCACTCGTAGGAAGGCTCTCGCACGCTCCTTCTTGGAGACCTGCATGGAAATACTACCATCCTGTTACTGCTATCTTAGGAACCGCTATGTGCATCATTGCTATGTTCCTCATCAACTGGATCATCGCTTTGGTCACAATTGGCATCGTTCTCATCATCTTCGGGTACTTCCACTGGTCGGAGCGTGCTACAGCGGACTGGGGTGAGTTCCCACAGGCTATGCTCTTCACAGATACAATCAGGCATGTTGCCAAACTCCAGGAAATTGCTCCGCACGTTAAGAACTACAGACCAGTTGTTGAATATCTCATCATGCGCGATGGAACAGAGGAGAAGCAGTTAAGAAACGTCCTCCCGTTCTCAGACGCTTGCGATCAAGCAACATCACTGTTATACATTTCAAGCATTCTTGGTAACAAGGAATCACCAGAACTCGAAAATCCAAACCAGTTCGATGCTACAGTCATTTACAGGAAGTGGGATGATATCGAGATACAGAAGATTCCACCACTCATTGTTGGTACAGGTATTGGAAAGCTCCGTCCAAACGTTCTTGCAACATCTATCAACAACATTTTCTTGTCGAATCCATCAAGTTTCGATTTCATTGGTGCAGCATTCGATGCAAATCTCGGTGTTGCACTTGCAAGAAACTTCGAGGCCGTCGACTCATCTCTTGAGCACACATGGCCAATCGACGTCTGGTGGCTCTCTGATGATGGTGGCCTCGTCCTTTTGATCGGCTATCTCATCCAGAAGAAGAAGGAGTGGGAGAAGTGCCCATTGAGAGTTCTCACAGCTGCTCCAAGGAATGATGGCCTTAATGATGTCCAAGTTCGTGTGTCAAAGCTTCTTCAGTTGTTCAGAATAGATGCTGAAGTTTCTGTTATTCCAGGTATCGATGACAAACCAAGCGAAGACAGTGTTGCAAAGTGGGCAGAAAAAGGTATAGAAGAGGGTGATGAGAACCAGCAGAGAAAGGTTCAAACATTCCTCAGATTGAGAGAGTTAATCCTCGAGAATAGTGCACACAGCTCTATGGTTCTCTGCTCAATGCCTATCCCACGTGCAACACAGGATGCAAAGATCTGGCTCGGCACTATCGATTTTGTCTCAGAGTCTATGCCTCCCTTCATTTGGGTCCATGGTAATGGAGAAAATGTTGTCACATTCTTAACTTAAAAATTCTTTATTTTTTTAAATGAGGCTTTATTCATTTGAGTGCTAAATTGGAAAAATATTAAAATTTTGGCACTTTTTGTATTTTTGTCTATCACTTTTCTGAATGAGTAAAAATCCACCGAGGGGTTTTGCACTCTTTAGTGACGATGGAAAGTCGTTCTCATTCAGGAGAGACGTGGTACAGGAAAAACCAGAGCCAATTGTGCCTCAGGTGAAAACATGGGAACAAATTTGCACAGATTTCTTAAATAATCCAGAAGAAATAACAAACTTTCAAGAGTATGCAAGCTATTCTAACGACTACAGTAATAAAAACAGAAAAGGAGGCCGTTTTCAAAGACCGAAGCCAAATGTTTTTCTCCAAAAACTGAGAAACTCAGGAAAACAGGATAACAACAACGATGAAGAACAAGAAGAAAAGCAAGTTTCTGTTGGAAGACAAATCGCATTACAAAAAGAAAAAGAAGCATCAAAGCATCAGTTTTTAGTTCTTAGAAAGGCAGCATTATCTGAAGCCAAACTTCAAAAGAAACGTGCAAAGATGTGAAAATATATATTTTATATTTTGTACTTATTTTTTATTATTTATATTTAATAAAGATAGAGCTCATTATCGAAATCATTGATGCATCTCTTCGTCAATTTATTTTCATAATTCATTTTTTTTAATAAAGATTATTTTCTTTTCACTAGGATATAGAGCATGATGCAGGAAACCAAAATCGATATAATATCAAATCAAAACGCATATATGATATCAAAATTTAACATTTATATTCAAACAACATAATGATTACAATGGATTTGAGTTCACTCAAGTCAAGCATTATATGTCCATTTGTAAATGAACTCAATATGAGATTTTATAATTGTAACGTTACATAGTGCTTTTGAACAAGATATGAAACTTATTATTTTCTGCAGAGTTATTTTCCATAGTTTCTATTAACTTGCTAGTATTCTAATTCAATTGGAAGGAAATATGCCAGTTTACACGACGAAATACAGATATCTGAAATTGAGAACAATTGTAAAAATAAGGTGTTTTACATGGCATTTCATCCCTTACAAAAAATTTTCAAGTCAAAAAACAATTCTTAGAGCTGACTTCAGACTAAAATAGTGAAATGTATTGTTGCGTACCGAAAGTTGTCACGAAAAAGTGACACAAAAGTGATAATTTCTGACATGTAAACATAATATTTGACATATAAATATTTACGTGGCATGTGATTATAAATGATTATTTGAAGAATGATATCCTATATTTGTTTAAATTTACTTTGAAAAGAAAATTAAATGCTTGATTGGGACTAGTAGCCAAGGTGCTAGCAATCTAGTCCACAGTTCTTCCTTTCAGACTCGATTTTCGGAATAATCAGCGATTTACTCTACAGAATGCTTCTGAAAGGAAGGATTGTGGGCTAGATTGGCACAAATGCCCAAATCTTAGCAATCCAGTCCACAGTTCTTCCTTTCACACTCGGTTTTCGAAATAATCAGCTATTTACTCCACAGAATGACTATGAAACGCTGAAATATAGAAATTACTCTTATGCAATTATACAATTTCTTTTTATACTATCTTCAGTTATAATTTTAATAAATTCGATATTGATCAAAATTTATGATGAAGATCGGATAGTTTTTCATCTTCATTGCCAGTCTATATCCTATGTGTTGCATGATTATTGGAGCTTTATTATAATTTTTGATCAATTTATAAATTTTGTTTATAATGAGAAACAAATATGATTGATCGGTGTAATGTATTCATGAAAAACTTTTTCAACAATTAACAGGAATTAAACATATATGTTTGTATATATAATATGTATATAAATAATAAATAATATATAATATAGATGTGGATTGCTAAGATTTGGGCATTTGTGCCAATCTAGCCCACAATCCTTCCTTTCAGAAGCATTCTGTAGAGTAAATCGCTGATTATTTCGAAAATCGAGTCTGAAAGGAAGAACTGTGGACTAGATTGCTAGCATCTTGGCTACTAGTCCCAATCAAGCATTTAATTTTGCTCTTCAGAGGCATTATGAAATGGAAATCTTTGATTTCTTAATGATAGCGTATGAAAGGAAGATCTGTGCGGTTAGATACTAACATGCGTGGTACCTGTTTCAATATAGTCCCCAGTTCTTCCCGTCAGACGCGATTTTAAAATAAAAACTAATGCATAATTTGAATGATTATAGGACTTTACATGTCAAAAATATTAATATTTTGACACATAAAACTAGAGATTCCTACAACTTTACATGTCAGATAATATCACTTTTTCGTGACAATTTTCGGTACATGACAATTTCGAAATTGTCATGATGTCACTTTTAAAAAAAGTCATGAAGGATAATCCGATTATAAACCTGATAAATTATCGAAATAGTCAGTCCACACTGCGTGACGTTGACTCAGAGAAGCTCAACTCCATAATTCGGGCAATGCCAATCATCGACAAACCGAAATTCACACGTTATTGTGAAGATACACAAGCGATCGAAAATCTTGACAATATAATGGAACTTGCACCGTTTAAGATTGAGCTGCTGGAAGAGGATTTGAAGGTAATGATGGACGAAGAATTCTCATCTTTATTTTCATCCCAATTATATTCGTTAGTTTTTCAATATTTAGCTATTGCTTGGTACCAGAAATTTACAGTTAAGCCAGATCACCTGGAAACCATGGCAATTCTTCAGATTTTTTTCAATTGCAAATATCAAAATCACGAAATTATTAATGCTATGATATTCGAACTCATTTGCAACAAATACGTTCGCGCGTTTCCGAAAAATCTAAACGAGAATATCATTGAATCAATATTTTCACTCATTTCGCAAAATAGATTTCCAACACCTCAATTTTTCCCGACTTTGACTTTCATTTGCCGCACAGTTTCGAACGCAGGAAATGCTAAGCTTACAAATTTAATGGTAACTACGGTAGAAAATTTAACTGCAAAAAGGTTTCCAATTTTAAATGTGACAGACGTTTCCCCTCTCGTTATTGTGCTGCAGCAGGAAATAGCAAGTTTGAATTTAGATGCTTTCACAACAGTTTGCAGAATATCAAATTTTTCAGAGAGCAAAATATTGAATGATTCTTTTGTTCTCCTTCCTTCGATTTTCTTTTCTTTTGCTGTTACAAATACACCACGTGGAGATCTATACAACGTTGAAAAAGGTCCACAAACAAAAATCCAATATACGCAAGAAGACCTTAAAATACAATTTAAACAATTAAAACAACCGCCATACGATGAGTTGGACTATGTTATGACAATTTGCACACCAGTTCAGCGAAAATCAACTTCAATCGCAGAAATTTTAACTTTTGCAAAGCCAGAAATGCGTGAATTGTTCTTACAGAGTATGTTCAACCTTATTGAAACAATTAATCAGTTTGAATACCTTATTGCTCTTTATCATTCATTTTTAATAATTTTGAAAACTTCAGCAACGCCCGGGATTCTTTCTAATTTCTGCCAGAAGATAATCAACAGCAAAATTTTCAATCCTTCAGCAACTATTTTCAACGAAACTCCGATCGAGAAAGAAATATTGTCAATGAGAAGAATGTTTTTCGACGCTGTTAGGCATGTCAATCCTGAAGCCATTTTATCTATCTACGATGTCAAAAATCCAATTTTATTTGCAGAAAATTTAATTCGAGCACAAATTAGCGGTTTTTCACCAATATTATTTGTCGAAGATCAATTACTCACAAAGGTAAATTCAGTTTTTGTATCACTTCGCGGATTGACAAATAATATCGAAAATATTCGATCTCAAATCGCAATTTTCTCATTTCTTCTTTGGCCGCTGCATTCCACGACTACATACCTGAAGTGTCTTGAATCTTCTCCTTTCGCTTCTGCTTTCTCTTCAAACATGTATGAAATAGATATGACAGCATACACAGTCAGGGCTTTAAGGGACGCTCTCGCTCGCATTGATTGTGAAAGGAATGTTTCTGGTGTAGCTACATCATTCTCTGAAGCGTGCACAATGTGTGTTAATGATCCAGAAAGTCCTAGATCGAGATTGCTCGCATTCTATATCTCCGAGTGTTTAGCTGATGCCATTTGTGATGAAATCGCACTCCAATTCGAAGCATGCTTATATAATCTTCTTTCTTTCATGTCAAAGAAGAACGACAGTGAAATACTTTACAACTACTTGAGATTTTTCATCAGAATATGCAGAAGAAATCCCAATATATTCGATAACCATCACCTGTTGATGAAAATTATTGCTGTCATTCATTCAACAGAAAAAACATGTTCTCTCAAGGTTTTGGATATACTTTTCTCTATATTGTCTGGCGGATCATGTTTCACCCCAATTATATTGATAAGAGAGCCAAGTGCTATTCCTCTAATTGTTGCCACTGCTGGAATCTCAGAACACGTTCCAGAAATGTTTAATCGATTTTTAAGGCTTCAAGAGTCAGAATATGACTGTGTACAGCTACACGAAGGTGGATTGGATACCATCATCATGCAGTACTGCAACACTGCAGATGATAATGGAGCAACAATTCATTTCGGAAGAATTCATTTCCAGCTAAAAATCTATAAGAAGACATGGTCAGAAGTCGTCAAACCAATTTTGTTTAACATGTTCAAGTCTAAGTCAGACAATGAAATTGCATCTCTTGTAGCACAACACGTATCACGAGGAGGATTTTTATCTGAAGAGATCCTTAAAGTTCTCCACACAATGCGTGTAAAGAGCTCAAGGAATTATATCATTGGACTCACGCCCGGCCCTATATCTACAACTATTCCTGCCTCTATCATCAATGACGGCTTTACTGTTTCTTTCAAGATTATTGTTGATGCACTTCCACTCAACTTTGCAACGAAAGAAGTCAACATTTACAAGTTAGTGATATCAAATTGCACATTCTCATTATATCTTCAACAAAGGCAAATATTTGCAATGATTTACTTAGTTGGACAGCCGAAAGTGAGAGTTGTCGTCATCAACAGAGCATTCCGCTTTGGAGAATGGAATGATGTTGTTATCGGCGCTGACATGCATTCGAAGACAATCAGATTTATATCGATGGTCAATGGAGAGTCACTCAATGAATCAGACTTTGTTGGATATCAGTTCCCTGAAGATCCAAAGCTTGTTTTGTGCGAGGGAGATTCTGATTATCCATGCGGCTTCATTTCAGACTTCACACTCTCGATCGGTTTTAATCATCGCGAAGCAGAAAATCCTGTTGAACTAAAGCCAGTGTTTTCCACAAATAACTATGACGAGAAGACAGTGACAACTCCTGTATCAACGAAAGTTCCATATTCACTCAACGACTGCTTGATGAGAGCGAATAATGCGACAATCATTGCCAAATACTATGAAAATCCTAAAGATAATGAGATGACGTTAACAGTTACAGAGTTTATCGCAACACTGTTCAGATCAAGTCATATTGCACAAAGGCAATTTAGAGCTACGCAACAAATGCTAATTGCATTACACAACAATGTTTCTCTTTTGAACACAGATTTATATATGGCATTATGGCATGTCTACACATGCATAACAGATGAGCGTTTGCAGACAGACTGGTTGTATCATCTCATTCTCAACACATGGCTCTGGGCGATGTCTGGAAGTGACGCATTCCAGGTCATTTTATGGCACTGGACAAATGCGGTTATTCCATTCGTTGGCAAGAATCTCACGAAAAAGAACTACTTCAGGATATTCCTTGCTCAGTATAAATTGTTCTTCTGCTTCGACAAAGATGGAAATCACGAACATCAGAATGGTAAAATGATTTTCGATGAATATCCTCTCGAATCACTCAAGAAGTGTCAATCCCTGTTCGCACTTCTTTTGAAACGAATCGCATTTGTATCAATAACAAACGAAGATGTCTCAGTATTGCTTACATATGCTTCATCATCTCGCGATAACAAAGAAACAGTTTTGCATTTCCTGAAATTGATTCATGATATTTCACCTGCAATCAAGCGCATTCCTAACTACAATCCATCTCAGATCTCATCATTGAACTATTTCCTCGGTTCAAACGATATTGATATTGTTGAGAGTGCGATTCTTATGATCTATAATCTTTACGGTGATGAGCAGGATAAATTCATTCTCAGCGCTGCTTTCCAAGTCACCAAAGAGAAGATTGACATGAAAGATATTCTCGACAGATTGTTCTCCGACCTTAAGAACTACGAAGACTTGTACCATCTTCTCATTGTCTTCATGCTGAGAGAGAATTTGGATATGATGCCACTTGCGGAGATATTCCAGCAGTGGATAAATGAAACAAAAGTTGTTCATACACCAAAACATTGGTTCATTTGGTTGGTTATTGCGGCAATGCAGAAGAATGACGTTTGCGAGGTTTTCTCCAACTTCATCGCTTATGTTTTATCAAGGTCTCCAAATAGGAACAAAGAACTCAACGAGATCGTTAACTTTGCGAGATTTATCGGAGCAGAAACAAACCTGAAGCCGCAGAAGGTTTTGGAGAAATTCTTCACATCTTTGCAATACTATAAGCATTACTTTGATGATACTTTCCAAACCTTGTTTGCAGATATTTGCTTCACATCATCGATATTCCACTTCGTCGTTCCAAGCCACACACCAATGCTTCTCCAGGAGATGCGCAACTCTCCGTTCTCTGATTTCTCCATCTTCCAATCATTTCCAACTGTCTTTCAACCAGTTTTGACTGATGTAACGCACCTTGAGCATCTCATGTATTTCGACATCAACTCCATTCACATCAATTTCTACATTGATCTCCTTACAACAGGATCGTGGTCACAAATACTCATCGCCAAAATTGCGCTCGACATGTACAAACACGGACACCAGAAGAACTATCTTCAGCTGTTTATCGACAGAACAAAGTTGGATGAAGAGCTGAGAATTGAACTCTCTCGCTCGAGCCTTGAGTATTTCGACAAATTCCACAGAGAATTCACTACCAGGTTTAGAACAACACTTACTGAGTTTTCTTCCAGCTTTAGAAAGGTCCTCCAGACTGCTAAGCAACTTATCGCTGATTCACAGGGATTCCTTTTGCTTGGTAACAATGCAAATGGACTTATCGCAAAAGAGACAGAGCGTGCGGCAAATCAGAAGACAATTAAATTTCTGAGCGACGTGAGAGTCAGAGATAAGAAGACCTGCATGAACTACTGCGCGATGAAGATGAAATACCCAATCGTCCATGTCAAGAAAGCGCCTTCTGTTCCAACTGTTGACATTGTTTTCACTCAATCTGCACACTTAGTGTCCAAGAAAGGTGTGAAAGAAATCATCATCAAAGTTTCGAAAGATTCCGTTTACCTCGTTGGATCATCATTTGTCAAAGCATTCACAATGCAGATGATCAGACTTCTTCTCACACGCAAATACAAAGGAAGTGAATCTGCAATTGAGTTTTACATCAGCGATGGAAGGAGCTATTTCGTGGATTTAGCTCCGAACGAAGGCCAAAGCTTCACACGCAATATCCAGAAATACATTGGCAAAGGGCAGTTCGTACAAACAATGCCTGCATCAGAACTCTTCGCTTCATTCCCTCTCACAGTTGACTGGGTTCGTGGTGCTCTCTCCAACTTTGAGTATCTGATGAAGCTCAACATCCTTTCAGGACGTTCATTCAACTGTCCATCTCTGTATCCTGTTTTCCCATCAGTTCTCGGCGATTTGAAGTTCACTCCTCGCGATATAGCGAAGATAAAGTACAACGAACCTTCTCTCGATCGCGTTCAGAGGACTCTACCGAAATTCCCAATCGGCCTCCAGGACTCTGTTTGCGCACAAGCGTGCATCGCTCCAGAGTTCTTCTTCTTGCCATCAACTATTGTTGAAGGAGATAATGTCAATGCATTCGAGTTCATTTACAAGCATCGCAAAATCCTTGAGAGCGCAAAGATTCGCGCCCAGCTTCCTAAGTTCATTGACAATATTTGGGGAGTTCACGGAACATCGGCCTCAGGACATCGCCAAATCTTCATGAAGCCACATGAGCAATGCAAATTCTTGGAAGTCGAGCGCGCCACAAAAATGGTGTCATCAATTAGGATCGCTTCTCACGTTTCATATTTAACACCACTCAAGACGAAAAACCCGATGACATATGCATTCCTTTTGTTCCTTGATGATGGCGACGTTTTTGTTTACTCATTTGGATTCCAAAGACAGTTCAATGAAAAAGCATTCACAAAAGTTTCAACATTTTCTCCTGATCCAAATGCGAGATTTGCAGCCAACAACAAAGGTGTTCTCAGGTTCTCTCCATTAACAAAGACTCTTTCAGTATTCAAGGATGCGAAAGTTGAAGTTGAGCATCAAATCTTTTCCGATAACATAATCATCGACTACGCTGATCACTCCTTCATTTACACGAGTGATCCATGCACTGTTCTCTATGCTGCAGATAGAGTCCATAGATTGCAGCCAATAACGCTTCTCAATGCTACAAAGCGAATCAAACTTCTGCAATGTCATGCACAAGCAAAAGTTTTTGCTGTCGCTCTTATCGACGGAACAATTGAAGTCCATTCTCTTGTCGATGGACGATTCGTTGGCAGCGCAATGCTGAATTGCGAACCAAGACATTTGATCTTCACACCAAACAGCTCTTGCGTTGCTGCTTTCGGTGATACTGAGATCTTGATTCTATCGATTAACGGTGATGAAATAAAGAGAGTGCAAATCGAGTCACCGTATAAATCAGTCTTCACATTCTCCTACATAACAGACTTCGACTACATCTGTGGTGAAGACAGCAGAGGACGACTTTCATTCTTCGATGTGATGATCCCTGAGAAACCAAAAATTGCTTTCTTTGGTGCAAAGGAGATCGTTTTCGCTACATATAACTCAATTAAGAAGGCCTTTGTTACTATTACAACAAATGGAGTATTAACCATAACACCGTGCGAATTATAATTATAATATTTTTTGTTTTTTATTTCTAAATATAATATTACTTTCTTCAACAAAACCTTTAATAGTGGCTCTTCTTATATTGCTTGAACAATACAAACAGACTTTCTTCGAGCTTTTTGTTCGCTTCGGACTTTCTCTTAAGGCGATTTAACTCAACTTCTTGATCTTTAATTTTGGATTCAAGTTGGTTGATTTCTTCTACTAATTCTGAATTTACTTTCAGATAATCTATATATTCTTGATACCTTTCAGGCATTTCTTCCATTTTTAGAATATATTCGATAATTTGAGGGTTTTCCTCGGGTTTTTCTATGCAATGCGGTATTTTTTCTCCATCTTCTGTACCCTCTTTGCTATTAAATTGTTCAATAACCTCTTTGTATTTTTCTTCTGGAATAAATTGCGGTGGATCGATGATTTTGTAACTTCGTTTTAACTCTATCTGGCAAATTACATCGATTATACTCTGAATTTGCTGTAATTTATGTTTGTTTAACTTCATAATTGAATATTTTATAAAAGAATCATGTTCTTTGGTGACTAAATGCTTCAGATTATCTAAGTTTTCATCTGTTGGGACAACTTTATATTTTTCAATTGCATCTACAATTTCTTTACTAACTTTGTCCAATGATAAATTATTAAACATGAAAATGATAAATTTGCCAGCAAGATTTTTAATTTTACATGTCAAAAATAATAATTTACATTCCGTTTTTATCAAATTAACTATTTTAGAATTCTTGTTCAATTCAAAATTTGAAATAAGTTCAAAATTGAAAGATCTATCTATTTAATTGAAAAATAATTTAGCGTATAATTATTAGTTAGTATTTCACAAGAGTTTTTTTTAAAAATGTGAACTATTGAAAAACTTGAGCTAAATAGTAGGAGCCAACAATTCAACTTTGTCACTCTCACGAGCAACTTTTTTTCGGCGATCTGATTTGGAAGCAAATTAGAGGCAACGCCTCTAAATAGTCGGGAGCCCTGCTATGCAATGGAAGAGGAAGCTATTTGTCCGTAGAGACTTCTGTCTTCAATGGGGTCCTCTCGGTAAAATTGAGCTCTCCATTGCATGAATGGATTTGGCGGGATTTTTTTTTTGAGAAAATAATCGAAAAACTGGTTTTTGCGGGATTGATTGATAAAAACGTCTTGATTATCGTATGAAGGCTAATTTTTTTCATATTATTAACGAGAAAGCCCCACCTCACAATTTGAATGGAAGTGTTTCGTGTCCCACTTTACAACATTGGAGAATTTCGTTTTGGGATCAAGAAAACGAAAATTGGGTATACATTTTTCTAATAAAGGTTCTGTCAATATAATATTTTGTATTTATAATGTGTATTGGGTTGTTTATTAAATCAAGGATTAATTAACTTATTCCTTCAACAATTGTTTAAGCATTGAATCGAAAACTACTTGGTACAGAAATGGAGTGACAAGTGCCTTCAATTATTTAGCGGATACCAAAAATTCTATAACAATGTTACTCAGGGTGATTCATAGAGTTATATTAATTATTACAATAAATAGTGGAAATAAATGGAGTCATTAATCCTGGTCTCGATTCTATTTCAACTATTAACACAAGGCATTTGGAAATACTTGGCAATGGTATTTTCAGTACTTGCATGGATTCTGGTGAAGTCTTTATTTAGGTAAATTAGTAAGTTGATATTTGCAATAAAATAATGAAATGTAAAAATTTGTCTGATGATTTGTTGCTTCAGCCATGGAAATGCGTGGCGAGCGCACTCATGGGAAGCTGAGTTGGCCGAGTGATAAGATATTTTTTTGTCTCACTTTATATGCGTAATATATTTCGAGCTCATAATGGTCACAGCAGATCTATACCCTTTAGGCTTTTTCCCCCTACATTTTTATTGGTCATTAAAAGCCTCTACTATAAAAATATCTGAAATCGATTAAATAATCACACATGAAAATCGCGTTTTGTTATGTATATTATACCCACTGTGCATTATCCGATATCTCTATCACACATTGGAAATTTAACGCATCAAAATATTTTCTGACATTTGACAAGTAATAAAATGCGATGTAAGCTAATAATGTCAGATTTAAAAATAAGCTATATAATTGTAAATATGGGTTGCGCTGCGTATATAAATACTATTTATCAAACAAAAATCAACTTTCTAGCACATTTTTAAAAGTTCGAAATATTAGATCAAAACTCACATTATATGGTATATATTGGCTATGCTATCCTTTGCTGTGTGTTGTGACACCACCAGATATATTTTGGATCCTTTAAGTGTGAGCAAATCATCAGTTTATCTTCTCTTTGTTTTTCAGTTTTGATCCTTGGATTTCTGTTAAAATGACTTTGAAGACTTCCACTTTAATACATCAATACTGTGGCAGGGTCTGAGTCCGGTGGACATGTTATAATACAATTTTATTAAAAATTGAAGTCTGAATCATCCGAAAAAGGATTATTTTGTTGTATTGCTTTTCGCCCACTGCTGAGGATGTTATTCTCGATTCGTCAGACTCCATTTCTTCATATTTTGGAGAATCAATAATTTCTTCGTTATCTGACGAACTGGCCGAAAAGAAGGTTTTTTCTTTAATGCTCTCTTCATTGACTTCACTGTCAGTTGTCGGTTCCATTTCACTTTCATCTTCTGAAATTATTGCGAAAACTGCAGTTATTGGGAAAAGTATCCTTGACGCAGCGGATTTACTGAACAAGTGGCTTCTGCACGGGGTTGACTTACTTTGGAGCTTCAAAGATTTGTAATGCAAATTCATACCGAAGATTTGCTTCAATTCTTTCGTCTTACGCTTGGATAATAACGCCTTTCCTTTAGAGGGTTCTGTTTCCTCTTTCATGGCGCTTTGATGCACACAACAAATGCAGACGCATTTGATGTCATCATTTATAAGTTTGTCCGATTTGTAGAATGTCAGCCACTTAGTGTTGGAAAGGATGAGTGCCATGTTTTTGTTGTTATATTTTGACTTCAAAAATGCCTTTTTCTCTTGTCCTTCGGAAACCAAAGTGATGCATCTTCCTTGACAGTGTCTTCCTGTTCTTCCCATCCTCTGTATGCTTCTTATTGGTGAAGATATTGCATCGAAACAGATAATAAGTCCAACGTCATCAATATCAATTCCTTCTTCTCCGATGCATGTTGAGACCAAAACATTGACTTCTCCAGACGAAAAAGCTTTAAGAGTCGATTTCTGGATTGCATCATTCACACCGTTGACCTTTCCAATGAATGCCGAAGCCTTAACGAAAGGAAACTTGTTAATCTCGGTGACAATCGATTCAACAGCATCTCTATACTGCGCAAAGATAATCACCCTTCCAACTGGAAAGTGTTCGAAATAGTCATCAAGGATTTCTCTGAGTTTGATAATCTTATTTGAAATCATTGTTGATTTTTGTGCTGCAATTGTTTTGAGTTCCTTATACTCATCAATCTGCATAACTGTTGAATTCTTTTTCCTCTTTTCGAATTCATTTAAACTTTTTTCTAAAAATGAAATTCCATATCTGTTAACTTTCTCAGCAATCGACGTCAAACTCAACAGATTTCCTATTGCTTCGTTATCGGAATAGTCATTCTTGTTCTTCATTGCAATCCAAACACCTCCACGCGTAATCTCTTTTGATGTAATTAATCCTTTGGCACGAAGTGGATTTGCGACATTCTCAATAAGTGCGTTGAGTTTTGATAAGGTTTCAGTGTCATTATTTTTGATTTCGATCGATTCAATCACTGTATTATGACGAAATGATTTCAATCTTTCATCTTTCTCATCAATATAAAAAATACTTGATGCAAGGGTCTTACAAACAACTTCTTGAATTGCCTGTTTAGTAGAACCCGGAATTGCCGTTAATCCAACAAATCTTACAAATTTATTTCTCGCAACAATCTTTTCAACAATTTCACTATATGAATGATGTCCCCTTGCATGGTGTACTTCATCAAAAATGACAAGAACTATCCTTGTTGGATCAATTGTTCCGTTTTTGAGATCATTTTGTACAATTTGAGGTGTTGAGAAGAAAATATTTGCATTTTGCCAGACTTCTGTTATTCTCTCACTACCAGTAAGTATACAGCTTTCGTTTTGTGGTATTGTTTCGAATGAGAGACAAAATTTTGACTGTTGATCTAATAATGTTCTTGTAGGTGTGAGAAACAAAAGCATACCATTAGGAAACCATCTATAGTAGTTCATTATTATTGCTGCAGCAATTAATGTCTTTCCAGATCCTGTTGGAAGGCAAACAATCGTATTTTCTTTTAAACATTGCAAAACTGCATCAAATTGGTAATCTCTTCTCGTAACATCCTTTGGATATATGTATGTTTGAAGTTTAGTTTGATTGGGATGTAGATAAACATCAGTTTCTTTTCTTTCATTTTCGATTTTTGGGAATTCAACTTTGATTTGTTCTGATATTCGCTGTTTGGTCTGTTTCTTTGGGGCCTTCTTCTCAGGCTTTCTTATGAGCAGTGATTGTATCATTCACACAAAGTAAATATTGCGAAAATGAAAAAAGAGGAAGTGAACTTTTTTTCGAGTGAACTTCCTTTTGTCACTTTTATTCATCAACGTTTTTAACAAATCTCAACGAGAACGAAAGATTTATAGATTTAAAACACAAAGCCGCCGTTGAAATCAACTTTAAGTGGTGACACTATCATCATTTGAAATATAGTTTTTCTTAGATTTTTGAATTTCGACAAATCATTTGTGAATATGCACTTTTATTACATATCAATTTCACAATCAATCATTTAACGATTATGCCATGAATAAATAAGACAAAATTTTTATGATTAAACAAAATTGATTATATCTTTTGAAAAATAGAATTATCAAAGGGTTGCAATGGTTATGATTCTGAGAGGTTTATAAGGAATTCCGCTCTTTCAGAGATTTCAGCTATTTCTGAGTTGACATCTTCGACGATGTTATTTTCGATCATTTCTAGCAAAGCAGTACAGTAATCTTGTTTGTCATTCAATGTCAACATATTTAAAAGATTTATAATCATGTCATATATTCTAATCCTGAGATTTTTCTTTGAGACTTGTATAATGTCAACAATATAATTAATGATTTGAGTTGAACAAATTCTTTCGATGATCGACATATCGGATTCGCTTAATATAGTCACAAAAAGCACAGCAATTTGTTTCTTAACTTGCTTTGTTCCATCTGGGTATAAATTCAAGCAAATATCAATTAAACCTGCGTTTACCCAATCTTCAAATTTATCCTTTTGCAAATGATAAAGATTATTAAGAAAATATAATACAGCAATTTTGTAATTTTCTGGTGCTTCTAAAAGATTTCCTATCAAAGGAACCATATTTAACTGATCGAATAATGATATGCTCTGATTTGAGTAAATTACAACTCCAAACACACCGCAAATTTGAGTTAACAATTTTGGTGTAAATCTATCGAAATTCATTATAAAATATGGAATAAATGATGTTTGGAGGAGCAACTCACATGCTGTTTGATTAGTAACGAAGAGTGTTGCAGCTTTAAGAATTGATTCTATTAAATGCGTTGTTTTGTTCTTTTGGTTTAATATATTCTCAAATATCAAACAAATTTTGGAAATAGTTTCATTGCCAATAGAATCTATGTGCAAACATGGAGCCCATATAAACTCTGCTATTGATTTTAGTACTCCTTTTGGCATATCTGGATGTAACTTAATTAAAACGATATCAAGAATTGGATCGATGAAATCTAATACAAAGTCATTTGTTAAATGGATATTGCAACTCAGTTGAAGGAACCTCCAAAACTCGTCATGTGCTTGTTCTTCCATGGAGAGAATGATATTCAGGCAAACTTGATGTATTTTGATGCATTCTACTGTTCCAATATTGTTTGATTGATATAAAATTGCATTTAAAAGCTGAATGTAAATGTAAAGGTTTGTTTCATTTATTTTTGTTAATGTTAAGTCAATGAACTCACTGCTGGTCATCCATTGGCAATGTTGTTCTGATTCTATAAAATTATGAGTAAAAATATTCATTTTATGTTCTAATAGATTAACATCTGTTATTCCTAAGATTTTTAATATATTTTCTCGTATTTCATCCGAATCCTCATCTTCTGAAGAAATTAAATATTTTGAAAACAAAAAATCTGCTTGTTCAGGCTTTGATGATGTCTCTATTGATCTCATTACCTATCTGATGTATCTATGAATGGTGTTTTTTTTGCTGTAGTTTAAATAGATAATGAAAAATAAAATCCTTGAAGGAGAATGTCAATTTTTCTTTTTCATGTTTGAGTCTTTTCTGAGATACAATTGTTATGGTTACATGGCAGATTGCAAAATATTTTTGACGTGTAAAAATGAAATATGATTTGTAAAAAATCTTATGTCACAATATTAAAACAGGAGACTTCATTCAATTTTTTAAATGCATAAATGTAAGAATATATTGTGCTTCGAGTTGCTTCTCTCTCAACAAGAGGCAGCAAATCAAGCCCTCCTGTTGATAGAGAGGCATACAGTTCGATTTCAAGGTATCTGCTCTAGAAATCTGAAAAGTGACACCCACATTCTATGACATATTTTGGCTATACAACCATTTTCTATTGACTGCAAAGGGTGGTATAGCCAAAATACATCATAGAATGTGAGTTTTGGTCTAATATTTCGAAATGCAATTTTTAATATGTGCTCTCAAGTCGATTTTTGTTTGATAAATAGTATCTACAAACACAGAATACACTATATTTGCAATTTTATAGCTTGTTTTCGAATCTTATAACTTTCGTTTTCAGCGCGCATCAAATTACGTGTCAAATGTGAGGTGTTAGAAAATATTTTGCTGCTTAATTTCTCCATGTGTGATAGAGATATAAGATAATAATGAATGAATTATAATATAAAGCATCCTATACTATCCATACATATGAGAAAATCAGATTTTCATGTGTGGTAATTTAATTAAATTTAGATATTCCAATAATGGAAGCCAATGATAATGTAGAAAAAAGCCTATAAGGCAAAGGCCTGCTGTGATCATTTTGAGCACGAATTATTCAGTGTATAAAAAGTTAGCAAAAACGTCTTATAACTCAGCCAACTCAGCTTTCCGGGACTGCGCTCGAGGATATGACATTCTATAGGAAAATTGCTATAACATTATATACATCGATTTGAATAAAAGATTATTTTTAGTCGAAATTATTTAATTTTATAAAATATTCTCTAAACACAATCAAACACATGCAGATAGGCTCTATAGGGCTCATAACCTCTAAATACAGAAAAATACCGATTTCCGTTATAAATATTATATGAGATTTTTAATTTAGTGTAAAAATGTTCAAATACACTATAAACCTATTAAGCATAATATACTTATAATAAATACACAGTGTACAAAGTTCAATCACACAAGGGGATCCTTTTAAGCGTCAAATTGTGCATATTTTACACGGCAGAATCCAGACCGAGGGATTTTTTATAGGATTTTTTAGAGAGGTTAACACAATGTGCTATATATAGAGCACATACCATTATATAGTATTCATTAACAGATATGAAAAATAAGCAATAATCATCTCTGAGAAAGTACTTCTTTGACCACATTAAACGTGTCACTTTATATTAAATCATGATAGCACACCATCATCGATACCGAATGTAGACACATATAACACATATTACAATAATATATGGGATAGTAGGTTTTAACTATACAAATAAACTTAAAAAAGCGCAATATTTTGAAATTCATTATATCTCATAACACACAAGTTTTTAAAACACACACTACTATTCTATTATACTAATGATATATAATGACTATCATACTATAAGTTTTCGCAGACACACTTTGACATTGTTTACTTTTCTTGTTGTCGGACAATTATCTATAGGTAGATTTTCTTTTCTTATCACAGTCGTTCTCTGGAGCACATATAATCATATACTTCACACATAATAGCATATATTATCCCCTATATAAAAGACTCTACTACCCTTACAATGTACTCAAATAAGGCTCTTAATTAACATATCATTGCAGTTTTTTTGAAAGCGTGTTTTAACTATATCTCTTGAGTCAGACATTTTCTAACTACAGTACAGTCAGAATTGGAATGTACAGATACATATGTATTCAAAGACGCAATTTCATGCAGTTTACACACGTTTTCAAAAATTCGAGATATATTTTACACTCTTTTTCATGCATCATCCATAATGAATACATAATCAATAATCACCATGATATGCTCTAATCAATACCACAATATATACATAAATTATACATTTTAGCATAGTTTTGATCTAGGAAAAATCACATAAAAAATGTTGATACTTTTTAATCTTTCAAAAATAAAATAAAAAATTAAGAAAAATCAAAAAAATTTAAATCATAACACTATTTATCTAAATATATTCATATTTTTAAAACCAATGATCATTTCTTCACAATAATTTAGCATTTTCATGGATATTTAGCCGGAGCTTGCCTCCGGCTAAATATCCATGAAAATGCTATTCGTCATCCCTTCGAAAAATTGAAATGATAATTTTATCGCGATTTTTCGACCAAATTTCAATAGAAATACATATTCGTATTGTTAAACATTCAATTTCTGAACAAAATAGTCTATGTAAAAATGCTTACTTTTTCAATATATCATCTATATTTAGTAGCTTATTCTTTTATCTTAGTTTCAGACAAAATTAGAAAGATTATTTATATTTCAAATTTTTGACAACATCAAAATTTAAAATGCAGGCCACGAATATTAACGCTATTTTCGCATCAGCAATGCAAAGAGTCTCACATTCTCTTGCATCTTCCACATAAAAGAAATACCAAGAAATCCTCAACACATATTAACACCATGGCGCCTCATATTTTCCGGATATGGAACCATTTCCACTAACCAAGGAAAAAATCATTGTTTTTATTGATCAGTATATCAGAAGGAACCCCACAACTACATATTCTTACATGCAAAGCTTCCTTGCTGGTTTCCAACATAAAATCAAAGAAATGATAAAATCTGATCCAAGTTTTCACGATTTCAGTTTTGATCAATATTTCCTTGATTTTATGACATTTGTGAGAAGAGCTCTTTCTTCTGATAATTGTTCAAATGCCAAATTACACATTACACCAGAAATTTTAGAAAAACTAGCAAACATGCCAGATTTTCCAAAAAAATTGAATTGATAGCTTTCGAATCTATTTCTTACTATGCTTTCCTTAAGCAAGATGAAACAAGATCTTTAAGATGCAAAGATATATTCTTTGGCGAAAATGGCTTATTTATCAATATTTCACATTCAAAAACAGATAGATTTGGTTTATCAGTTTCTTTCATATATCAAAGATTCTGGAACATCATATTCTCTTTATATATGGTATAAAGAATATTTGAATCATATAGAAGTTTCACCTGAACTGCCGTTTTTCCTCACAGTTACACTTATTATGGAAAACTTCTCAAGAGCTCATTATCTGCAATTAGAATTGCTCCAGCTTCATACAGCACTCATTCTAACTGTCGTGGCACAGCTACAACTGCAAATTCTCAAGGAATTGATCATGCATCGATAAAATTGATGGGTCGTTGGAAGAGTGTTTGTTTTATGAGATATTTGTCAAAAACAATTCAAGAAGCTGCTAATATTATTGCACCCATAATTTAAACTATAATTTTTACTATACCAATATTTTTTTCTATTGAAATTTGGAGAAAAATTGCAATGAAATTGATTTTCAATTTTGAATTGATGACGAATTATATTTTCTGAGACGCTATATATTCTCTTTCAAAAGTTATTTCACTTTTGCAAAATGAGCTGAGCAAGATATGCTCAAAAAGCGCAAGAAATGCGACTAAATACCATAGCTCCTAATACTCTTCGAAACTACAGGAGTATGATGAACAGTTATCAAATGTGCTTTAAAAAGTTTTTCCCTGAAGATGCAGCTTTTCCTTTAAATTTTGAAAAAGTCTCCGCTTTTATTGTCGCCTATCATGAACACAATCCTCCCACCACTTACGGTTATTTAAAGAACTATATAACAGCAATGAGATGGTACTTGTGTGACCAAAATTCAGATGATTTTACAAAGCTCGTGATTTGAAAGAAATTATGGTAGCATTCCAATGAACAATTAAAACAGATCGTTGTCCAAATGCTAAATCACCTTTATCTCCAGAAATTTCAACAAACTTGCAAATATTTCAGATGAAGAAGTCGAAGACAAACTTGAGTTTCTTGCATTCATATCACTTGGATATTACTCATTTCTTCGTTCAAATGAAGTTCTGAATCTTCAAGTCGAAGATATTCTTGAAATTTCAGAAGATATGATTACTTTTTTGAATAAATCGTCCAAGACAGATCAAACTGGAGTAGGAACCAAAATTTACATTCCTAACGTAAATACAAACTATACTCCATTTATCTGGTTTGTTCCTTATTTTAACCTTATTGACAAATCAAATCCACAGGCGAAAATTTTTCCTCATTGCTATTGTTGGTATAATTTAAAGATCAAAGAAATGATTGCGATGTTGGAGAAGATCCTTCATTATTCGCGATGCATTCTATGCGTCGCGGAGCAGCTCATACTGCAGCCCAAAATAAGGTTCCTTTTTACGCCATCAAGTCTTTCGGAAGATGGAAATCTGAGTGTTATACGCGATACATGGATCTTAGCATTCAAGAAGCATCGAATGAAATCGTTCCAATGATTTAAAAATTTCATTTTGATTAATTTTTTTCTTTATTTTAAGGTTAAAAAGTATCAAACATCCTTTTTTGTGATTTTCAAAATCAAAACTATTTCAAAATTCAAATCTCCATCTCACCATACATTTATCCCTCATATTCTTGCCAATAATTAGGTATATATTGCTGATTAATATGCACTTACTAGAATGTTTTTACATTGCTAATTCATCGAGATCCCGGGGTGCCGCCATTTGTGAGTGGTCGACTGCGATGCTTGCCTTTTTTGGTAAAAGGCGTGTGTACGTTTATTGTTCGTGACGACGTGAGATGCCAAGGCTGAACAAAATTTTCCTTTAAAGTAAAATAAGAGAGTCGAGTACAAGGTAGTATTTGATGATTTCAGAATGTCGGAATTTGTGCCTTGATGTTCCCTTTCCCGTGCTTGTCCATAACTCATTTTATTTTTCATATTTCTTTAGAAAAAGCAGATCAGAAAAGCTAAACCAAAATCATTTATTATAACAAGCATATACACCCCGAACACATTTGTAACAACGAACCTGAAATTGATGATGTTATTTGTTCGTGAACAAATGACTTTAAAACATTTTACCTTAATATTGCTGAATTATATCACAATTGCATTGTGCAAACCTGAATGTTTGAACTGATTCCTGAATCAATACAGATTTTCACACCAGGTAGTAGTAGTGTTCTTCCTTTCAACTCTACAGCCTATGCATTATATTGGTTTTCCCAAGTAAATTGACAGGTTAATCCACATCTTACTAAAATTGTTCCAATCTCTCTCGCTGGAATAGAAACAATAATCATTGAGTTCGACACTTTTCGACATTTGCCTCGTAAACTATCCTCTTATAAAAGTGATTTTCTGACATGCAATACAGTTGCTCAAGCTTGATGTTCCTATTGTATTCCTGATTGCTCTGACATAGTCTAATCTAAACCAACTGAATCTCTAATTATTGTAAATAAAAAGTCAGTCGAATTTATAATTTGGATATGCAATTGTTATGAAGCAGGAAGTGCAACAACTCATTCAAAATTGATCCAGATTGATGCTACTTTTCTGATTATTCCTACAATTTTATTGGAGTTGAAATATGAGCCGATTGGATACAACATTGAATTGGAAAGACAGAAGATTCACATTAATGAATAATGTTTTTTCATCATTTTTCATTAATGATTGTAAGTCAGACTGCTCATGAATTCCGTGGCAAATATGAAAAACTTTTCTAGAATTATTAATAAAAAACAATGGAAACAAATTTTCCAAAATCAACCAAGGCAAGCCTTATATTTAAGAGATCCAATGATTTCCACAAAAAATTCTCTGGAAGGAAAAAAAGCATCTATATCAATGAATGATGGAAAAAGGATAATTACAATATTAAAGTGTCCCAACCTGTCTGCTATAAATCCTTCCACAAAAAAATGCAAAGAAGTTGTATACGTAGATCTCTCAAGCGTCACTTTTTAGCCTGAGGAAGTAATTACTTCAATTTTTAAAATTGCATTATTTTTATTATAGTTGATCTCTGTAATCTATATTTTAGATTTAATTCAAAATTTGGCTTTCGATACAGCTTTTCATAAAATACAATTACCTAAGCCCAATCTCTTAATTGTTAGAGCGCAAACATGTTTCAAATCTATAAAAAATCTTGAACCAAAGTTAAGATCATTAGCCTATAATCCTAGTTCAATTATGCTAGGATTAAAAAAACTAGAAGAAACTATTAACATCGCTTATAAAACAAGCGATGTTATGATGAAGACTATTATCGATCTTCATTTACCAACCGATGTTGAGATACAAATCATAAAGGAAATTATAGAATTTATTTCCACACGTGCTCCAGATAAGGTAGTAGAAATGTGGAAGGAAAAAAATGAAGGAAATTAAACTTACTTAAAAATCTGAATAATTTTACTTGTCAAATTTTTGTTGTTATCTCACCAAAAACCCAAGAATCATTGACATACAAAATCTCTTAGATTTTTTTGTCACGTAAATAATTTTTTGATTTGTAATCAATTAAGGTTATAACAACAATCACAATGTCGCGAAAAAAAGGAATGTCTCGTGAAGAGAAACTAATGGCCATGCAGGAATTGATGATGGAAAGTGCCAATATATGGACCCTTAAAGACTTGGAGCGCGATTGTCCAAAGAAAAAAGGAATTACTGCAATGAGTGTTAAAGAAGTTTTGCAAGAACTCTGCGACAATGATCTTGTTTCATACGAAAAGATTGGAAGCGGCAACTTTTATTGGTGCTTCCCTTCAGAAGCTTTTAATAAACGAAAAGTTCGAGAAAACAAACTTTGTGCATCAATAGCAGATGTTCAACAGGATATTATGCAATTGCAATACGAAATACAGCAACTGGAACCAGGAAGAGAGCCATGCGAAGAAAGATCTAAATTAGATTCTGAAATTGAGACGTTTTCTCAACAATTGGCTCAGATTAGAAATGAATGCAGTAAATACGAACAATTCGACCCAGCACAAATCAAGAAAACTCAAGAACAAATCGCAATTGCAAAAGATGCGGCAAATAGATGGACAGACAATATATTCCAGCTCAGGTCTTGGGCTGTTAAAAAA